>JAQFXU010000469.1:0-52541 GCA_034693705.1 Spatulosminthurus flaviceps | reverse complement strand
TACATCAATGAAGACAGAGACATTGAAACGGTCCAGTCTCGAGTTCTAAGCTCTCGGATATTTTCCTATGATAATATTGTATAAGGTGCTTGAGTAAAATATTTCTGGAGCTTAACCTTTGGGATTTTAACATAGATGAAATTCCTTGGTAGATTGACTGGAGCTCCTCAACTGTAATAATTGTCAGGGTATAGAACGTACATGGTGCGGAGAGCTTACATATATTTTCTTTGTATTTCTTATTAGGCTGGTTCTTATAATTTTCTTATTATTATTATTATCATAAAAATACAAAGCAAATTATTCCTGTGGGAGGGTAGAGGAGAGTTTTGTAAAGAGATGGAGCCTCGTATAGGAAAGAAAGGAAACCACCTTGTCCTTGGAGAAGGTTTTCTTCCTATTATTTACATTTGGAGTTTGAGGCTGCTCCTACTGCTCCTCTTTGGTTTGGGCTCAAAAGTCTTTTCAGAAATCTTTTCAATTTTTTACTTTTTGCTCTCTCTCTCTCTCTCTCTCTCTCTCTCTCTGTCTCTCTCTCTCTCTCTATTACTTTCCACGTAACTATTCTGAAGACTTTGCAATGCTCTGTCAACAGTTGAGCGTTACTTGTATGTGATACTATTGTATGTGCATATGTATGTAGATTTGTGGAGGTGAGGAAGTTGAGTTGATAGTAGACATTCGACACTTGGAAACCTCCACGTCTGTTTGGAGTGAGTGGAGAAGAGGTCGGGTTGTAGGAAGAAGGAAGGATCATTGTGGATGGGTTTGTAGGGAAACGAGTTTGAAATTTTACGTCTTTTCACCGCCATTCACCTCTAACTCAATGAAACGGAGCATTTTGTGCAATCTATCTTCGAACCGAATTGCTCTTCCAAGAGTAACTAACATTTCTGGGGCTTTTTAGTATGCAACTTTTACATTCATTTCAACCACAGAGCCCACGTCAATACTCGAAGGAAGCTTTAGAGGGAGATCCTACACTTTTTATATTCTTATAGAGAGAGAGAGAGAGAGAGAGAGAGAGAGAGATTCTGTGGAAAGAAACGTAGATATGTATAGTATGGGAAGAAATCAAATGAAAAAATCGAAATGTATTCGAACCAAAGCCAACTTTGAGACAAACTCCTTCCCCACACTTTTTAGCCCAAAAGAGGAAACTATATGGGGAGGACTTGGTTAGAAAATCTCTTTGAATTTTGCGTCAATCAGCTTCATTTGCATTGCTTCACACTAAAAGAATTCAACGAATGTCTCACTCTTGGAAATCTTGCCTATATCTGAGGAAGCACCTTTCTCTCTTCCCTCCTACATACTACTTGTTCACTATGGCTACGGCTCCTTCAATAATTTTCTCTAGCCACGTTTTCCTCATTCACTATACACACCGTTCCAGCCAATTCCAAAAATATCTTGTGGTTGTCGCATGAATCTTGATTCCTCCTTCATCCAAAGCCCACAAGTCTTCACAGAGAGTCTCTAACCCGTCTATTTTTTATACCTTTCCCCTTTTTTCCTTGCTAATCTACGACCCTACTATGTGTAGGAAGAATAATAATCTTCTCTTATTATGAACCCTATTCATTTCTAGGGGATAGGGTTCAAGAGAAAAGAAGAGATTCATCTGACTGTGTCTACAAAAAAAAGAGAAAAGGAAAAAAGTTTTCCCTATCCATACTCTTGTGGGCAATTTATTGTCCAAAAGGAGCTTCTTATACATTGGAGCCGTATGTACATATATAACATAGGTACTGGGGACACTATAGGAATACTCAATGGAATGGATAAAGTCTAGACAACATCACTTGTTTGTAATTATCCAAGTTTTATAAGGAGCAAATAGTTGGGCATGCCTCATTAAAAAATGCAAACATTAAAGCATTTCATGAATGTCTCGTAAAGGAGGCGAGAATTTTACTACTTTTGCTCGTACGCATTTTTCTTCTCCTCAAAATCCCAGAGTTCCTCTATAAAATACGCACACACATTTCCTTCCCCCGCAGTCTCTCAATAACTAACCCTCCTCAAAATGTTTCCCCAACTCTCTCAACTCCAATTGTTTCCGAATTTTCTCCAATAACTCTGATTTACAAGGTGTCCCTCTATACTCTCCATAGTACCCTACACATTCTACCATACATGTATACTCTTTATGCATAGCAGTATGATTAACATTAAAAATAGATTCCATAAATATCCCTAACAAGTTCCTCGCTCGTGCAAAGAAAAACCCTTTAAAAAACCAAGTGTAATTTATGAATGGAAAGAATTCTCTACGCGATAAAAACAAAACCCGTCAATCCAACATCATCTGTAGCACTTGGAGCGATAATGTCACAGTCAGACTGATACTTAAGAAGTAAAGTCATTAAATAGTGACTAAGATGGGCAATGCAAAATATAAATAAGTTACTTGAAAAATATATGGGCTCGTAACATAATCAGGTTTTTTATGGATTTCCCCCTATAGTACGTTACTATCCATTTATTTATATATTTACATTTACCACTAATGAATAATCTGATCATGGGTCTTGGAAAAAAATATTTTTATTTACGCACACACAAATCCAAAGGATTCAGTTGTGTAGAGTGTGGTTCCATCGGAAGATATTACTTTCATACGTTCCCTTGTATATCATTGGCATTTTCCCAGACTATGGATCAACAACCACTCTTAATATCTTGCTATGGAATAAATGCTGATGGGAGATGAAGGGAAAATATGTGTAAATGAAAACCATTTTGGTATGTCAACATGTGAGAGGAACTGTTTTTAAAGTGGAGTCTCTCTTTCACACAGTCCCTATTATATGAGAGAGCTTAAGGTTAAAGGGAGAGAGTAATGGTGATAGCCAACGTCAATATCCACCATCAAGTCAAAGTTTATTTTCTTTTAACTGCATTGCATTTTACTGCGTGTGTGTGTGTGTGTGTGTGTAAGTATTGAAAAAGAGATAATAGGAAATTCCCGATAGTCATTTCACATTCTCAAATCCAGAGCACATTCAACAGGTCATCATCATGTACATCATGTGTTGTACACGCACACTTAACCTAAACACACACACACACATACAATACACACACATGGTAAACTCTGTATGTATTTTTCCTACGTATCTATCTATACGAGAGAAAAAGGTCCACTCAGACAACTCCACTTAACGCAAACAAAACTATCCAAACAGATTTTTTCTCTCTTGCTCTGTACTACTATGTATTTAGGTTATCATTATTATGGTTTGTTATTGCCCCAACCAGAAAGGAAAATTAGGCTAAAGCTATATGAGAAGGAAAAAAATCTAATGATAAGAATCCCTCGTCATATGAACCTAATTTGCTGACGAGATACTAATTAAATTTCTTCCCATCATACGCTCTTTACCACACTTGGGAAAATACGTACATATAAATTCCAAGAGCTGGGAATAAACATTTTTTTCTTCTTCTTCTGGTATACATACTGCAAGTAGAACAGTTAGGAATATTAATTATATTAACATCATTACAAGCTCTCTCCCTCTATTATGCTTAGACTTCTATTGTAGAAATGAATAAACTCATTAATAGAAGTTAAACAATTTATTATTTTTTCTGCCCATCATCCTATACGGTGTCTGATTTCAGAGTTAATAGGCTCATAACTATAGTCTCGCTTGAGCTTTCATATCACGTATGTACGTGTATTATTCATATATGTAGTGGTGGAGAGAAACGTACATGTAAATAAAAGTCGGTCCAGATGAGACACCACATCTGTGACGGAGAGTTAAACGGGAGGAATTAAAAGGATGTTAAATTCGCTTTAGTGCCAATAATAATACTCATCATGTCTTGTGAATCTCTCCTATCTCAAGTGGTGCATAGCCATGTTTGTATGTAGAGCTTCGCTCCAAAAAGAAAAAAAAACAATAACTCTGCTTTTTATATGTATCTATATATATATATATATATATGTAAGAGAATATATATGTAAATACATATAGATACGACTGCATGGTAAATATAGCTCCAGTTTCAATTGTTCGGCTTATATGCTTAATGGCAGAGCTCATCCGAGTCTCCAAAGATATGGTCTCTCTCTTACTACCACATTTTTATCTTTTGCCCGTATATCCAAAAGGATCCTGTTAGTAGTAAACTTGGCTATTGTTACATCATCCCAGCAACTACATACAGCTCTACAATACACAACATCTAAAGCTATACAAGATTCACTAGATTCCCTTTGTACAAAAGGAATGAAAGAGCAATACTATGAAGAAAAACGTGGAACATAAATGTGAAGGAATTAAACCAACATGTGTTGTTTCATGAGTGCCTATACAGGATGATACATGTATATTAAGGGAAAGTGAAAAAACTCGCATGTTTTACAACCTTCCACCACCGTTCAACTTTGCTGGAACAAGGCCTTATTTGTATTTTAGCGTAATTTTATTCTCAGTACGGAGGAAAACGCATATGAATGTTTGTTATATACATGGATATTGTTTTTTTCTTGTAAGGAAAAAAATTCTCTTTTGTTTTCTCTCATCGTTTCTCGGAGGTGGAATAATTCTTCTTCGTTGGCTTATGTCTTACTCTACAGCTACTACTACTACAACATTGTAGGACAAGGGAAGAGGCGGGGAAGTTAACGTAAGTAAAAGAGAGGAACGAGAGAGAGAGAGAGAGAGCTGTAGTAGGAAGAAAAGAAAACAGCCAGTAGCAATAATAAAATGGTAGGATAGAAGGTAATTTTTCTCTCTTGTCCTTTTCCCCTTTTTTCGCAACTTATCCTATCAACCAGTCATTCTAAAATACAAAGAGCATCTTCTTTGCCAAATGCACTATAAACTTCAGAAGAGCGAAACATTTCCATTAAATAGAGATCCTACATAAATCTACCCCTCCTATAGATATACATAGAGAAAAGAAAAAATATATGCAAGCACAAATACTACCCCTCAATGAGAGAGAGAGAGAGAGAGAACCATCCCCACATAACTGCAGAACTTGAGACGAGACCAAGCCCATAGCTTTTATGTTATTGAAACTTTTTCCGAGCTACTTTTAACTTGTTACAATTTGTCCGGACCAAAAATATAACTAGCACATTAAAGCATACAGGATATACATATATAATAAAGGGTGTAGTATAACATGTGTGTGTATGTGTTTGTTGGGATCAAACAAATGAAAGGCACATACGTGTATGTCTACATTATATTTAGGAAAGAAAGGAAGACTTGGAGAGTAAAGAGTAAGCAAATCTGTGGTGGTGGTTGCTCTCCTCCATATTTTCTCTCTATTTCATCTCTCTCTCTCTTATGCCTCCAGAGGAGAAGTTCCAGCAACAAATAATTTTTCAGGTTCTTCAGTAGAACATGAAATTGTTTATTTTAAATTACTAACCAAATTATTCGCGGAGAGTAGATTCCCTGGGTTGGAGCACAAACATGAGAGATGTTGTAACTTTGCCGGGTGCACGTGTGTGTGTGTGTATGTGTGAGCATTAGTAAATCCAGTCTAGCAATTTATTTTCTTTGCTTTCGCCCTGAGGCTCTAGCAGCTTGCTATTACCTCACTCAAAATAGAATCCCTTCTCATATGTTGTTTTTTCCTTTCAAAGTATCTTATTATGTTACGGTATTATTATTACTACTACTACTACGTCAATTCCCACAAAATTGCCTCGCAAATTACAAAGGTTTTACCTATGTGGAAATACCACTTTAATAGAGGAAGAGCTCCTTGGAATTAAAAATCAATGATTTTTTTATCTTACGATCAGTCACTATTTGTGAAATGGGGTTTCAACCCATTGAAACTGATAGAGTAAATTGTAAAGGATAAAGTTATAGGAAGCTTAAATAAAAAAAACTCCCAAGGTTAATAATCTTGTATGATTCTCCCTGCCTTTAATATTAACGGATTTCCGTATACATCTATCCAGGTATACATAACACTCTATTATTCTCACTCGGAGTTAATTCCTTTGACAGAGAGAGAGAGAGAGAGAGAGGAGAGAGACAGATGAAAATAGTGGGGTTTATATTGACACTGTGTTTACTAAAGGGAAAATGGTAAAATAAAGGAGGACGGTTAGCCATAAAAGGGAATAAAAAGGAGCGTTAAGCCATTGCCTCATTAAAACTTTAGCTTTATTTGCTACACTAGCTTTATTTCCTTTTTTATTATTACCATTATTACCCAAAGACTCAGTGTATTACATAACATGTACATTATATGGCTCTAGTATGAGTACATAGTAAAAAAAAAAGCAGAGGGCTCAAGGTGTAGGAATCCTTTAGATTTTTAACGTAGTGAGTTGCAATGTTTTTTTACCGGCTTGCTGCCTCAATTTAATAATGTGATTGTTCCGTAGCACATCCCCCGAGTGTAATGTCCAGTTTAATGGATTCTTGTTAGGGAAATAAAAAAGATTTTTATGCATATTCCTACATGATGTTCCATCCCTGTGTGTGTCTCTCTCTCTCTCTTTGTATGTAAGAATGTGCCTGTGTGGCAGAATTTAGATACAGTTGTTACTGATGGATGGGATAAGCCTAGGGACACGTACATAAGTGCTCTGGATATTAAGTGTATCACACGCAACATCAGTATTGTGTCTGTGCATGTGTTTGTCGGGGGCAGAGATGAGAACTGCGAGCTGGAGAGATAGAGAATGATTGCGGTCATTTGTGGACACGACTAGGGATCCACTTGTCCACTCATTTATATTCATAGGAATAAATATATTAAACTTTTATTTCCGAATTCATGTTTCAAGCTCCATTATTAGACAGATGATGCACACTCCTTTGGCACATGACACACACACACACATAATACAGTTTATTTGGAGAGCCCCTGTACATATGTATAGCAATGCTTTTCTAGGCCTACCTATAGAAAAAGGGTCGAATAGATTTTTTTATACTCTCCCATACACATGGAATTCAATGATTAACACACAAGTGTCTCTCATATGTTGTGTTGTACTGTACATTAGGGTTCTGAATGAACTGCAATGATTCAATCGCTATGTAAACCATAATGGGTTAATTTCGTTTGGCACTCAGCCTATTCATTTGGTTTCCTCAACTATATGAATCTGGCCATCCGGCTTTGTATCATAATCACAAGTTAAGTGACCCGAGCATAGGGCTAGAGCCATTTTATGAATCTTCTCTCTCTCTACATATGAGAATTTATCAACTTTTGTTACTATATTAAAAACTATTAGAATTATAGCAAGGGGTAGTAATCGTAAAAGCCATGTATCAGTATATCCGTTTCCAGCTCATGTGTCAGTCTCATTTCATGATCCAAATAGTAAAATCGTTATGCTTTGCTAAACAAAAAGCTAGTCCATACTCCGCTGCCTCCTTTATGTGTCCATAGTCCCATACATAGATTGATATTAGAATATATGTGAAGTTTCTCAAAGTTTATTGTCCATATCAGATGTTACAAAATCTTTTTATCAGGACTCTTCTGTCTGAGGATCTCATTGAAAAAAGCGAGTTTTTTTTGCAAATGGAATTCATTGATGCTACTTTATATTACAGAGTCTTTATAATTATTACTCCCAACTGCATCTCTCAATATGATCTGTGGAGAGGGTCCCTTATACAGTGGAGGAGATATGCATAAAATTTAAGAGATAATTATAAAGTAGTATATCGCACTTGAAGATCATCCCTCTCGTTTGGAAGGTTATCTATGGAGTTGTCTTCAGTAATAAATATAATCTCCGTGTAATTTAATCTTGCACGGCTAAGGATTTTATATTTCCGGAATTATTTATATTCACGAGAAACCACAAGGAAACTTATTATTTCCTCTATTATACTCTCCCCCTATACATATAAATATCTTACACGTTTTCTTATACACAAGAGAAAATGAAAGAGATATCTAATTATTAATTGTATTTATATACATATAAAAGATATACGTAATATTTTTATATATATTTCTAACTTCTTAATGTTTTCTACCCATTCATAATAGCCATAACCTCGACAATCACTGAAGAGAAAAGTAGCTTCATAAATTACCAACCATGAATTACATCATTCATTAAAGCCGACAAAAAAAAGTCATAAAAAATGAAATATGAAGTAAAAATAAAAAAAATTATGAATTCCAAGAATCATTGGGAAATTCAATGGGGCCGTCTTTTTTATGAGCTATATGGAAAATACTGGAAGAAAATAAAATAAATCTCTGAATTTGAAGAAATTTAAAATGAGATTTGCACCCTTTTCTCACACATCAAATCCTTGTTTGAAAACAGAGAAAATCCAAATGATCAAAAGCATATTTAGCTTTATGGCTCTCCGACAAAAACTTTTCCCAATCCCATGTGCTGAATCACTATTAGAGGGAAAAGTTAAAGGAAGGGCTAGTACATGTATTCAAAGGGAAAAATCTCTAGAGAGAGAGAGTAATGACTAAAAAACGACACATGACACTAATGTCGTCTCCCAATCACTCCCATCCTTTTAAGGACTGGCAAATCCAAGGGCCAAACTCCAAGGAAATTAGAAATTGATGAAGCATTCAGTATCATGTGTTAGAGTGTTCTCTCTCTCTCTCTCCTCCATACATTCATGTGGCAAACATTGGAAAGAGAGAGAGAGAATGGCACACACACACACGTGAGGGCCAAACACCGCACTGACTCTCAGATGTGTGTGTGAGAGAGTTAAAGAGAAAAGTCGCCTCTACTCATCTTTGCCTTTACTTTATGCACATACCAATGTACGTATATATGGAAATGAGGGGATAAAAACTGAGGGAAGCTGAAACAAGTGTGAGTAACTTTGATGGGGAAAAAGAGAGTATAAGAAGAGTATCAGTTCTATTCAATTGTATTGTTCACACCAAGCAAACCGTGAAGAGAGAGAATTTTTCGGAGCCATCAGAAACACATGTAATACATAAAGTATTACTATTATTTTCATGCACTTGAGTGCTACTCGTGTGTTCGGCTGTTATGTTGTGGCCACCGAAAAACTCGCCACAAATCACTTCCAACTCCCTAATGACTCGCTCCAAATGAGAATTATACGATTATTCCATTAGCACCCTGGCCAACCCTCCCCGATTATCATGAAAGGCCACATACACACACACACACACACACACACAGACGCACAATCAATAGTAAATACATATACACATATGAATGCTAATGGTAAGTACCGATAGTTTCCTTTCTAGGTGCGTTCAATTGACACTCCACTCGAAACTTGAACCCAGGGATTACACCCTCTGTCTATAAAACTGTACGTGTCTGCATGTGCTTTCCAAATGCACGTATAACTCCTTCCCATTGAAATCCATGTAGATTTGGACATATCAGAGAATCATGTTTTTTACACTCTCCATTTACATACACTGTCAGATAATATAATAGCTACACCCCAGGACAACTTGTATACATTCCCTTATGAGAAATATACATAATGTCTTCTCTCCTTTTCTCTCTCTCTCTCTCCTCTCCCCATTATGTATTTGGCTTCAAGTACATGTGCAAACAAAAAGATGAAAGGATAAAACACGGATGAGCCCTTATGTTTGGTAACATGTGCGGTGTCTACAAGCGGAAAACTATCCGTCCCTATACACAAAGGACATACAGCCACATCGGATATAAACAATCTAAAAAATCAAGTGAACAAGTGTATCCTCCTATAAAGCCTTACGAACAGCAATAAAAATCAAGCAAAATGATACCCCTAAATTCCCACTATATTTCAAGCATATGCGTGTTTATTGAAATACTGAATAATAAAAAAAAACAAAAAATTATGGCATTGCTAAATAAATGCCATATTGCAAATATGTCACATGTGTGGCCTCAACCAATTTCCCAATCATCCTCTCATGCGTTTGTTTCCCACCAGAAATTAAGACACCAGAGAAGAGACGTGGGACTTAATAAAGCACATATGGCCACTCAATAATTCATGGTTGTAGTAGTATGAGAATAGTATATTATATATATGGAAATACAAGGAGGGGCTGGATGATATTCCCATCTTGTAGAAATCATTGTTTATTTACAATATTATTTCTGATCCTACTACTTGCGGTTGTTGGTTGTTCGGAGAAGGGGAAGTAGAGCTTTTGGATTGTAGGAGAAATAGTAGTGTAAAAGGCTCTATATAGCCTAAGCTCCCACAAGCAATCTTTATGTGAGGCAGAGTGTTTGTAGTTGGGATTCCTCTCATGAGAAACACTTTCCCACAACTCCCTGAAGGCTGTTGAGGGACTGAGCATCCTTAAGGTTGCCATTTATTAACTACTAACCATGTGCTTAGGGAAAGATACGTTCTGGGAAGATGTACTTATATTTAATTGAAACACACGCACATAAAGATATATTATATTCTTCCTAGAGCAAAGAGCTCCCTCAGTTGTTTCTCTCCCTCTACATACATAGGTTTTTTCCAATTTGATTATTTATTCATTTAATTTCCCTTTGATTCCCTGCGTAACTTCCAGGCTTTTAACACAAAAGTGATGGTGGAACAATCAAGTATCAACAAGGGAGGTACATATTATCAGAAAAGGATGGCTCATGTTCCAGAGAGAGAGAGAGAGAAAGAGAGAGAGAGAGTCACCGTGAAAATTTAATTTTGTCTACATTTGGCCAATACTCAACTCGTGCTTGTACTTTATTGAATTTGGCAGCGTCCCATTCACACTACTTTTACTCCTCTAAAAAGAGTCTCATCGGCTTCCACAAGGACCATAATTCAAATCCAACGCTATGAGAGGATGGACATACACAAAAACACCCATTCACAACTGTCAGAATGTTCTTGGAGAGATGGAGCTTGGAAATGTCACATTGGGGCAGGAGAAACCCAACGGAAATCAGATCGAGTTAATAAATGGCCTCTATACTCCCTTTATTATTTATCCTTACTACAACTCAACATGTAACATTCTCATTTACATACTTCAAAAACTCCTTCCTTCCTCTATACGGAGACCATGTAGTGTAGGCTGAAATCAGAGTAGCTTTTTCCTAATTTCTTCTTTAGCTTCTCAAGAGAATTTTAAATCAGGTCTGAGGAAGAATCTCCCAATCTCCGACTAATCTCAGCATTAACATGTCAGTTTAAATGAATAAGCTTGGAAAGAAAAACAATAATCTAATTCGTTTCGTTAGAGGGGAGAAGATTTAAAGTGGCAGAAAAATTCCAGGTTTTTTTCTTCTCCTCTCTCAACAGTCTCAACTCACTACCAGCAGAATATTGTTGTTGTTGTTGCTGTTGTTGTTTGTCAACTACAAACATAAGGGTCTTTTTCACAAGCAAGAGAGGGTGGACTTTTGTGAAAACAAATGGCTTTAAAAATTATTAACGTGGCAAACAAGATAAACTTTTCTGGAATTTACAACATAGAAAAAAAAGATTTTCATATAAATATTATATAAGCTCTGTGATACCAGCTTCTTGGAGCTTCAAGCTTCTTTTACGCTCATCTGCTCCCAAAGATTTATCTCACCGGAAAGAGTTGATGACGAATGGAAAAAATCGAGGTATAGTATAAGAACAAGGAGCCATAGAACTGAAAACTTTAAGTAAATATGGCATTATATAGGGAATCCAACATCCTAGCTACCTCCTCTTCCTAAATAATGTACCATCTCTTTCTTCTTTCTCTCTCTCTCTCTCTCACTCACTGTGTGTCCCTTAAACCTCGTACCAGGGAGCTGTAAATGTGAGCGGTGAGGATTTCCAACGTAACAAGCTCTCATAAAAACTACTACTGTGTCTGGAGTGTGGAGAGATGTAAAGATGCAATTTAATAGTCTAATAATAATGATAAAGATGAAGAATGTTCTGCAAGTGTCAGAAAAAAGGAAGCAGCTCACACTGCGAGATAAATGCAACCAAGAAAATAACGTCATTGCTCCTATTTATTCTTATGCAATCCCACAAAACCTCCACACCATACACAAACTTCTCCCCTTTTTATATAAGTGGACAGATGCATGCAATCCCGATCCTTGAATGTATAAACCACATTTTACCCCCAAAAAAAAGTTTTTATACTTTACCCTATATCACTCCATCCTTAACACCACTCTCTCTCTCTCTCTCTCCATGTACCAAATAATTTTCCTATAGAAAAGTTAAGGTTTTGTTAGTTAGTTGTTACTAACGTATAAATATGTATATTACATGTATTCATATATAAAGCCGCCAATCTTTTATTCCTCTAGATCCGGATCCCAGTCTCACGTCAGTCTCCAGAGGATTATCCCTTGAATCAGTATGATAACATGCACCTCATCAGATATGTTTAAAGACCATATCATCCCAAGGAATAACAACAGTAGCCTTATACATAAATATATGAGAGCTCTTTCAGTAGTAAGAAACTTTTTACAGGAGAGAGAGAGAGAGACTCACTCATATATTTGAAAAAGATGTAATTCTGGTTCAGCCTCAGTTCTCAGAGTTTCTTTCCTTCTCCCTCACTATAATTCATCCTTCATACACACACTCTATACAAGCATATGTAGCTCATATGTATATTAATTCTCCCTAGCAATAATAATGTTACTAATAATTCGTGAGAGTATTCAACTTATGCAAGCTTTATGAATACAAGCTATACTTGCTACATACATACGTACATAGTTGTAGCATATAGGAATTGAGAAAATAAAAAATCTCGGTCTCACATGCAAAGTCAAAGCTATACAATGGTAAAAAGCCAAGCTAAATAGTAGAAAAAGTGATGCGTGAGTTTTTCTATGGAGATTGCATACTTTTTACTTTTTAGTTGCAGTCTCCCTGCACATTGTGAAAGCTCGTTTGTCATGGAGTACATAGCTCTCTATAGCTTACATAAATATATATGTAGAATCCTCCAACATAATCCATCTACTTACATCTTAATGATGAGCTTTGCCTAGTTCCTTCCCTGTTGTACGTGCATTTGAGCGCTTTTATTTTTTATGGATAACTCACTATGGAATTTTCCCCTGGATATGTATGAATAATATATAAATTTACTCATATAATATGACACCTGAGTTTATATGAAATTCTCTATTATGGCCAAATACCTTGGCTTCTAGATGCATGTAAACTTTTGGGCATACTGTCCGCGTGCGGCTTTTTAACTTTGTGACGTCAAGTCTAATGTAATCTTTACTCAGTTTTAGTCACACGAGAGAGGGAAATAGAGAGAGAAAAAAATTGGAGCTGGGTGTTGTAAAGGAACTTAGACATAGGGAAAAAAATGATCCTCACATTATATGCTGAGCGCGTTTTAAATCTCATGCAATTTTTAACCTGGATGAGAGCTAGAGATAGAGAGAGAGAGGAGTGAGTACGAGAGAGAGAGAGAGAAAGAGAGGAAAGATTGAACATTCACAGGATAGAAAATGAACTCTGAGGTGAGGGAATTAGATGTTGCGGTGGAAGTGGGTAGTTCATAAAACATTGAGTCAGTAGCGAAAAGAGTTAGCAAAGAACTATGGAGAGGGAAGTTCCATGTAAATACATGTGGTTAACTAAGGTTGACGATGAACCACACACTACTACTCTCTTACTCTCTCTCTCTCTCTCTCTCTCTCTCTCACTCTGACTCCAAGTCTCAAGCCGAGTAAAAACTTACACCGTTTCTTAAACTCCAGCTTCCTCGTACATAGTTTTACTACTATACTATAGTAGAGACAAGGATGAGATAGATCTTATAAGACGGGGATTTTAATACCATTTGGCTCATCCATGCTCGTACAGATAATGATAGTAAAAGTAAGACAGAAATAAAACCAAGTAGACAACGAAGCGGAGCGAAACAAGTTTTTCAGCTCATTATCATTATGAAATGAATTTGATGGTTAAGGTTGATGTTGTCTTCGGTGAAGTTATATGTGGGAGTCGGTCAGACAGAGAGAGGCAGGTTAAAAAAGTTTTCAGAGTTTCAACTTTTCCAAGACGTCGTCCCTTCCTTCCTCCCTACAGCCATATCTTTTTATGCAAGGATATATCAGCTACTCATTCACATATATGCAATTACTTTATACATTCCCTTCCCGTCTCTCTCTCTCTGTATGTGTGTGTTTGTGTGTGTGTGTGTGTGTGGAACCCAAAGGAACTTTAAACTTGTATAGAAACTGCATTGCAGCAATCTTTTAAATGAATATGCTCAAAGCTAAAAGCTCCTTGATTTCGGCACTGGTTACACACAAGCTATCTCTATCTTGTATGTTATCTCAAAATGTGTAAGGTTTGCTTGTTGGAAACTAATGCACCGGACTTGACTCCCTTCCATTATATAGTATGTAGTTTCTCTCACCCAAGCACATTTGCACTTGGTTTTTTCCCTTATCCAATCCATCATTATGGCTAAGTGAAAAACAAGTCTTAAAATAACTGAGCCGTCATCTTATCATTTGGTAAAGCAAAGACGCTTTTCTACAATGTGTCCACAGACTCTAATGACTAAACCACAAGAGTACATATATACATAGAGAGCCTTTATAGATTCCTCCAGTTCATACACTCAGGCGACTCTGAGCACCGTAAGAAAAAAATAGCACTAGGATAGTGCATCTCCTGTATATTAAGTGATACATGATATATAAAAGTATAGTGGTTTTGTAGTTTGCTAATAGAAATTCCACAACAAATTCCCACAAGGAAGCAAGAACTACTACCTCGTATAGGAGATGATGCTTACTCATTAATAGCTTCTTTAGACTGGGGAGTATTTACCTGCAATGTATAGCTATATAATAAGTATATAGGAAAATGCAGGGTGGGATTGCATTATAAAGTTTGTATATATAAGCCTTGTTTTTTCCCCTTCTTGCTTCTCCTATCCTCCTCTCTGATGCTCTTGCAAATTCCAAAGCTGTAGTGAAGCTTAGGGTTATGCAACTATAAATTACTGTTCTATCATTACATTGCAATTATGAATGGAATCCTAGCATTAGCTTAGGCCTAAATATACGCCCGTTCCCTAGTAATTTCCAGCTTCCTATCCTTCCGATTCCTATCTTGCTTTTCCGTCTGAAGCCTATAGCTATGTAGTGTCTTCCTATATTGTGTACAGTATAAGAGCCTTACCACATGAATAATTCCCTTCCTCACTCCTCCGTCAGTAGCTGGACTTTGACTTGTAATTTAATTGTTTTGCAACTTCCCTGCCTTTTTACAATATAACCAAAGGAGAGAGAGAGAGAGAGTGAGCCTTTAAACATACGAGGTTTCATCACTTATGTATTTCTATGTTCTACCCCTGCACTGGGTAATACATAGAGGCTGGGGAGAATGATGGGTAAAAAGTCATAATTTGCCCATCCGTTCAATGCTCGTAAAATCCATCCTTTTATAATTTTTTTCTCACTTGATAAAAGGCGAGATGAAACTCTACCTACGGTAGTGCTATATTGAAAAATTGCATGGGAATCTCCAACTACCCCGGGGTTTTCTAGACACCTTATTTTCTTATGTGTAGTGTTTTCATCCAAATTACTTGAGAGGAGATGCTGACAGGGTGTCATAGACATACGAGTCCTGAACGGATCCATACACCATTCTATGAATCTACTGTAGCAGATGGGACATTCACAATTTTATTTAGCCAGAGTGATGCCCTTCGCATGCCCCAGCTCTAGAGCGCTCCTTCCTCTATGAATTTATAAAGACCACATATTCATGCATAAAGGAATTATAGTTACTCCGGGAGTACTCAAAGTCCCAGAATATTTTTACTCTACTTGTTAGAGAGAGAATTCTCAATTCGGAGTCTCAAAAACGGAACTTCTCAAACAAGGGAGCGAGAGAGAGAGAGAGAGAGAGAGAGAGAGAGAGAGAGTTAGAGGGAAGGATGGAGAAATTGATTAAATGAAGAAGAAAGAAACCACATAGAATTTTTATACAGTGACTATTTTACGTGACTATGAATCTAACTGTTTTATCATTAGGACGAAGCTTGTGAAGTGATATTGTCAAGTGAAGAGTTTACAGACTCAAAGCAAATATTGTATCTTTGATAAAGCAAAGTTGGTTCTTGTCAGAGTAAACTCTCTCTCTCTCTTTGGTTCTCTCACAAAATGTGTAGGGATATGTGTGTAAGTTACAGGGAAGAGAAGAGCGAGAGAGAGAGATGCTATTGACTGAAAGAGAGGGACAGATGTGCATTCCAATGGTGTCCATTGAGCAATGGAAACACCCGGCCAAAATCTACACACACACATACACACACACACAGCTATAGCCTAGCTAACATTTATCTTGAGTCCATATGGCAGGTGCTCAGAGAATCCATGCCATTCCTATAGAGTAAAGTATATAGTATGCCCAAATGTTTTCTTTCCTTTCCAGCTTTTCAATCTTCTCACACAGTCACACTCACATTTATACACTCTAAACAGACTTTTCTATGCTCTCCGCTTATATATAAATGTCCTGAAATTTTCAATGCAATCTCACACTACTCTCCGGCTCTGCTCCCTCCCTCTCTCTCTCTCTCTCTCTCTCTCTCTCTCTCTCTCTTTTCCTATCCTATTATACAGTTGAGATACAGTAATGGTGCGACGAGTTGAAAAAGTACGGTAGAGCAAGCAATCTTTACCACCGGTCTTTTCAACAGTTGTCAACCAGGAGGAAATTGAGCGAAATCTACACCCGTCCCCATAACATATGCCTCAATTGAACTCGGACGACCTTGTCTTTCAGCCCAACCGCACATTTCACATGTGCAATGCACTAACTAAATATACTTATGTATATATCACATAATCATTTCTATGCTGTAGTCAATAGCATTAGAATGCTGTACTATGTGTGAAGGAATTGGAGCCGGAGAAAATTGGAAAGTATACATTGAAACTACACGACCTTCACACATGTGCTTAAAAGCAATGCTGTCACTTGACACTTGAGATCCTTAAAAAACCGGTTAAATTAGCAATATTATAATGGGGTGATGAGGGTCGAATGGAAAATTTGTTTACTTTACTCTATAGAACACTCTCGGCTTTTTTCTCATCTTCAAAAGAAAATAAGGTGCACACTTTTGTAGAATAGACACTTTTTTTCTTGAGAGAGCCTTGTTTTTGGAAGAAATGTTTCTCTCTTGGTGAGGTAATAGTAATAACTCTATTGGAAATATATACTCTCTCTCTTGAGATGTGATAACACGAGATTTAAAATAAATGATGAGAAGACTTTGGGCTGAGTTGGAAATAAATGGAGTGAGGAAATTAAAAAAGTGTGCATGTTGGGAGAAAAGTAAGAAAAAAAAATGTAGTTACCCGAAAAGGAGTGCGGCTCCCGCGATGGCTCCTCCAGACTGAGCCGTGAGGAAGAGAACACATCGTAGTGGAGTAACTCTTTTGATGGCAGTAAGAGCAAGTGTGAAGGCCGGGTTGAGATGAGCTCGTGGAAAGACTCGGAAGGTGAGGGCACCGTAAGCCAATGCGGTAGCAAAGGCAACACTAAGAAAAGGCGGGAAATGACCCGTCCATGGAATTGAGACACCACACACGAAAAAGACGAAACTGAGTGTTCCCAAACACTCCGCCACCACTGATCTCCACAGTTCTAGTGTGCGAATCTCTTGCTGAGGACTGAGTAGCCCCGGCTCATGTGAGCCGAGGTAGTTGTTATTGTCCATTGACCAGGGGTCTTCATCCTTCCACAACCTCCTGCTATTCCCATTCTTGGCCACTGTCAAGATCTCTTCAACTTTCGACTGAAGAGCCGTGAGTCGACTCTCAATAGACATTTTTGTCAAACCTTTCCTTCTTCTTCTTCGCCTTCGTAGTAATAATTAAATGTTGTGAATGAAACCTAATCAGGTTTTGTAATTCCTTCACGTAACATTTACATTACAATGGCTTGTGTAAGTATATAGGGACAACTAGTTTGCTCTTCGTGAGAAATAAACTCTGACTTGTACTACAGAGGAGAGGGAAAAGAGTATACGCGAGAGATAGAGAGGATGAACCGGGACTCAAATTTAAGGATGTCGGCTCAAAAAACTGCTCCACACGCACAGGGAAGAAGAAGGACCAAGAGAAGAAGTGGAGGGGCAGGAGAGGATGATGGAATAATGTGTAGCTGAAGGAAGTATAAAATGATAATAAAAATATATGAGCTTGGCTCTCTCAGGATGGAGTAGTATAGTAGAGTAGTTGGACGACTTGAAAATTCTCTAGGAAAACCTACTACGCGATTACTTCTATTTGGAACAAGTTACGTTTACTCAAGCTATTACTACTACCGCTACTACTATTTAAGTATATACGCGTCTCTCTCTCTCTCACTGCTCTCTGTGTATGCTACTACGGAGACGTCCGACCATGTCGAGACAAAAACGATCTCTGGAACACTTTTCTCTCTCCAAGGCATGTTTTCTCACCCGCACTTGCATCCACCCCGTCCTGTCCCATCCTTCAGCTGGGGCTACGCAGCTTGCAGAGTATTATAATAGTAGAGCAGAGCTCACTTTTTCTGCCCCCATCTCTTTCCATCATACAAGACTGTGTCTATTTAGGAGGACTTGATTGCCGATGGAGTTGTTTGATGCTACTTGCTTACACACACTCGCTCCTGCTATAGCTACTATAATACCAAGTCCTCCCGCTACCCTCCCTCCTTGCCCTTATTATCAATCTGTGTCTATATTTTGTACAGTAAATATAATAAAAATCCTCATACTAAAGGAACACTTCCATGTGCATCGTGTTATTAACTATCAACCTTGAGCATATACAAGGAGCCTCAATATGTAGAAAATAAAAAGAATACTCAATATATACGAATTTTAGTATATTTGTATCAGTATATGGGCTAAGACGGTTGAATATATGGGACAAGACAATGCTGTTTATATGGGGTAAGAATACATGTGGAAATGTACCCTTGCTGGAGCTTAGCGTAGGCTCAGGCTGGCATTGCCCCTTGCCTTGGCTGGAAGTGAGAGTGGTTGTTTGGTCTTGAGGTTCTAGTAGTACATATAATTCTATAGCTATGAGTACAAGCAAATCATCCCTTCTGGACAAGTTTTTCTCTGTGTTTGTGTGTGTGTGGAGATACAGAAAAGACTGCTACATATACAAAATAGTATTATTATATGATCCACAGATACATTACAAGTTATTAGTGCACATGCATAGGACTCGGAGGGAAAGCTCCATGTGCTTGGCCTAGGATGGGTCATGGGTCAGTTTCACGCACATGTGAGCAAACATCTGCCAGCCATGCAGGCAGGACGGATTTTTTTTTACTTTGCTTTTTCTTCTTCTCCTTTTTACTTCTTTAATAACCTCCCAAAATAACCATCTATCTTATTCCAGCGAAATATTCTCTTGCTCATAATCCTTTTCTTCCTCTCCTCGGCGTCTTCTACACACCTCTCATATTATTGGCTCAGAAAATTTTCTTAACGTATAGAAGTGTTTCCAACATGATATTCTCCTCTCCCTGAGTGAGAGAGTGTGTTACTAAACTCAGATCAAAAGTCACACACTTGTTCCTCTCCTCTCTTGACGATGAACTATGACTGGCTATGAAGTGACATGAGCTCCAGTTTTTTTTCCTATCTCCTATCTTGTCATCATAAATAATTGTTGGGGCGCTATATAAGCAAATTTTATGGTCACATGTAGGATTAGAGTTGGAAGACAATTGGAACATTGTTGGGAGAAGGGAATTGCAATGTAATGGATATATAAAAAAAAAGTCTATTTATTTTTATTAGAGGCAGGTTTTAAAACTAGTGAGTACATTTATGAGTGAATCACCTCCTCAAGCAAATACTCTTGATCATTTTCTATTCACTCCTTGTAAAAATCCCCATTGTAATTTCAAAGAATTATTATTATTATTCATATATATATATATACATATATGTGTATGTATACATTTAAAAAATGTAGAAAAGTAAATCCTACAGGATTTTTAGTATTATCAGCAACTTTTTTTAGACCTCATCCTTCCATTTTGCTGTCAAGTGAGGTCTATTCCATACATTGCGGTACATTTCCTTTCCTTCATAGCCACGTGTTTAGATCAATATCTTTAGTTGGCGGACATTCTCGCATACATTATGTACATACAATCTAATTATGCATATCCGTATCTTTTGATAACAGTTGGAACTTCGGAGCTTCCACGTCTCCATCTCTTTTCTCTTACCTCCTCATTAATGTTTCAAAATTTCCAGATGCTACATCAAATAGAATGTTTCATGATGAGAGACAGCCAGAGAGCTATAGCCTTTGCCTTTAATTATGCAAAGCTTTAAATTCTCGACTGAGAAAATTTCTGAGGTAAAAAAAAACAAGTAGACATACTCTTTTGACATTATTAGCATATAATAATAGTATATGTTACTTTGCCACTGGCTTAATTGGCAAATTTTCAGATTCACTTAGCTCACTAAATGCTCCATCGCATATTTACAACTTATTTGAAACGTCAGTGTGTGAAATTCTTGACAACTGACGACAGTTCTTCTGTTGATACCCTCAAGAAGTAATTTAGCGATACAAGCTTCTCGAATTCCTTTCCTTTCTATATACACACACACACTGTAGACTGACCACTTTGTAGTAGATTGGAATGGTATTGTATACGACGAACGGATCTCTTGTGAAACTTGAAATCTCCTTTGAATTCTGATCCCATGCCGGTCAAATGGAATAAAAGAACTCCATGAGAGTCTAAGTTATTGTTAAACATGATTTCAATCCTGATCGTCTAGCGTTACAGAGAGGTATATCATATCATAGGATAGGAGCTATCCATTCCTATATACCCTTTAATAATATAATGGTAGCTATTGGGTGTTGGGAAAAGTCTTTTTGCATTTACTGATTGACATGAGTGTGGTAGTGGCTTTTGCATGTACAACCTTTTTGATTGAATCCCTGGCAAATACATGGTTACTTTTCTACACATTTTTTTCAACTTCTTTTTTTGTATGAATGATTCGTATAAGTACGCACGTGCATTAAAACTAAGTGCGTTTTAATATACATAAGTACTTATGTATATACGTATAGGTACATGGGGCATATTTAATAGGAGAGGATACGTATAAATTGGAGAGCTTAATAGCCACATGCACTTTGCATGTATGTAGATGTGTATATGCACGTATGGGGGACGTATAAGTTAAAAGGTAATAATAAGGTAAACATGGGGGAATATATATATATTCAAATGAAAAGGGAATCTTGAAAGAAATATATTTCAACAATAAAAGTAAATGTGATGTAAAAGAGAGAGAGAGAGAGAAAAAAAAAGTGTAGGCAAAGTTGAAATTCTTCTCGTGCTCTCATACTACTAAGACTTTTTCTCCTCCAACTTACAACTTTTCCCTTTATACTTCATGTCCAGTAGTTGTCTATATAAATCCTGCATTAAAAGACACTTGCCTGGTAACATTCACGAGTATTTTTCCTATTTCCTGAAACAGGAAACTAACCAATAAATCTTTACTAAAGAATTTTTTCTCCCCCCCTTCCATAGTACTGCCCTGTCTCTGAAAAAAGTAGTAGTAGTATTATTATTGCAGTACGTACCACTATACTATTACATATAGGAAAGGAAGAGGCTCTCTATTCCTTTTTCTCTCTCTCTCTCTCTCTTTCTCTCGCTCTCCTTGGAATATTTGCGATTCCTTGAATTACATTTGAAAACCTAGTAAATTGTTCAATTAAGATCTTGAAGGACTTGATATTGCTGTTAACTTTGGACATGTGTTTGGGGTGAAAAAAAAATTCATTTATCAATGTGTACAGAGGATGAAGAATAGTGTGTAGTAAATATAGTAAGAGAGGAAAAAGGTAAAGGCTTTTTTCCAGTAGTGTGTGTGTGTGGTGGTAAAATAGAAAATGAGTGGTAGTGGGATTGCTAAAAACAGTTATTATTCTATGTCTAAAATCACTGACTGGTCTTTGTGTTTTCAGAGAGAGAGAGAGAGAGGAGTGAGTGAGGAGGAGGATAGAGCGACAACATACAATGTTCACTGGTAACATAAAAGGCATATGTGTTAGAGTGGCAGCTACAGGAGTCACTAATGATTTACGTTGGCTTCACAGTTCACACCAAAAGATAAATCGTTGATTCCAGCTTCCCTCGATTGTTTTCTCGTCATTCGTCTTTCCAAGACGTATTAATGAAAGCTAGGGAAAGAAGAAAAGACAAAAGAAAAATCTTACTTGAACTTCTCCGACTATTTTATTCCTTTCCTATGTGTACTATTCTCCGTAGGATTTATACCTATCTACTTTTTATAGCCATACTTTTTTGTATATCATTGCTAAATTCCTCGATCTCTCTCCGAACAATTATTTTTTACAATAAATAAATAAATGCACGTATAAATACATACATATACACTTTATAAAGGTACACAGGTTCACTTGTATCAAACATGTGAGAAAAAGTGTAGAATCCATTTAACATACAAAAATCTTGTACTTGTTAACTAACTCGTTTAAAGAAAATTGTCATGTGCCTTTTTGCTTTTGATTAAATTATCTCCTTGACTTTTGCTACCGCCATGAGATCAAGCAAAGGAAGGGAAGGGA
This sequence comes from Spatulosminthurus flaviceps, assembly GCA_034693705.1. NCBI lineage: Eukaryota > Metazoa > Arthropoda > Collembola > Symphypleona > Sminthuridae > Spatulosminthurus > Spatulosminthurus flaviceps. The sequence continues at coordinate 29,959 of JAQFXU010000469.1, read as the reverse complement.
AGCTATAAGAAAATGGTACTAATTAATTTTTGCAACTTTGAGGTACCAAATTTGGAGAGAAGGTTTGTACAAATCTGTCAGAGATTTTTACACACGTTGTTTTAAGCACATTTTTATGTGCCTGCGTATGAAAAATGAGCTTGAAAAAAAAGAAAAATTGATTTAAAATTTTGGGAATAGGGAACAAATGAGGAGGGGACGCTTCTGTTTTGAATGTAAATAAATAATGTATTGGTTACATGGGGACGACGATGGTGATTGTGAGGAAAGGAGGGATAATCAGTCGTAATCGAGAGAGATGCTCTTCGGCTTGAGATGATAGAATACATAGGAGTAGTAGTTGTAGTAGTAGCAGAAGAAGAAGAAGATGAAGTATTAGAAGTGCATGTGTAGCTTTGGGTAATTTATCGTCAGTTTTGCATTCATGGGTAATTTGTTGTGGAAAAGGAGGTGGTGCTTTGAATACTAAGGGCTTTTCTCAGTGACGAGGAGGTCAATCAGGTTCACCGAGATGGTCTCTGTCTAATAAGAATTTAAGACTCACAGTCCTTGCGACTATTGAGCGAGGCAAGATGAAGATAAATTGTATGGAGATTAGAAGATGGGCTTGTTTTGTTTTTGTCGCTGCATATGAGTAGAATAATAATAACCATCTCTCTCTCTCTCTCTCTTTCTCCCTCTCTCATTTCTCAAGATTCTTTAAACAGTGGAAACCACACGGCTACTAATGTAATATTATATAGGCATATGTTCAGATTCTCCTGGAACTTTCATTACATCTTTGGAATGGCTAAGGCTATAGGGGTATACTAGTAAAGTCATTTATTTCTATGTAATCTATAGACCGAGTGTACGTGCTTGTGTAGGCCGTTCTATGCATATACTTAGTAAATTGTATGCTTGTATGACTCTATCAATAATGCTTGAGAAACTTGCGGATTTTAATATACAAAGGCTGGAGTTGTTCATTTGTTACGTATACATATATTTATGTACATTAGCATTATATGTATTCGGAGACATGTAAAATAGTGTGTAGTAGATTTATAGGGAACTAATTCTTGTGGTAATAGGTTAAGACAGTGGATTTATGCATCTAGAATTTCTTAAGTATGCATGGAAATGTTATTTGGTTGCCAATAAACTGAGTGTATAAGTCCCAATGGTTACTTGATACGAAGGCTGCTCCTGCTATACGTTGATGATGGAAAGATATTAGAGGAAGGCTTCTTGGGGAATTCAAAATTGAAGACAGAAGTTAAAGGTTTGTCTTCTCGGGACGAGAGAAACTTAATGCAATGATCTGTAGGACTGGGATAGTTTGGATACTTAAGAGAAGTAGAGAGATATATTCTCCATTACAGAGCGTTCTGAGGAGCTTCTTCTTGAGCCTCATATTATATACTAGCTCACTATTGTGGATGATGGGAGCCTCAAGTGGAAAAACCGAAGATGGAAATGCTTGTAACTTTTTACTTCTCCGCGTGTTGATCATCACTGCCAAACAAATCAAGATAAATTCTCTTCTTATGCCGTGCCTCCCAGCTACCAGGTTAGAGGTCAATCGACAAAGATGTTCCATGGTATGAAATGCTACACTATCGGCTTTTACTCTATACTCTGACTCTCTCTCTCTCTCGCTCTCTCGCATCTTAGTACGAGCAGTTACACAAAAACCTACAAATTACCTTTACTTTTATTACCTTTAAGAGTGAACCTCAACTTTTTGATATTGCCGTAGATTTGCCTAATAATCCCTAATGGATTTCTTGTTTGATTTCCTTTTATTACTTTTCAAGAAAAAATTACAATCACCTTTTTTCTTCCTTTCCTTGGGTTGGGATGGTGTGCTCTGGTACACTTTTTTCTTCCATTCATTCACATGCACCTCTTTTTCTCATCTTTTATGACTCTGATGTTTGGAAGTTGTTGCGAAATTCTTAAATAATATGACTTGAGGGGTAAAGTCATTGATGTGATTCATAGTTTTTGTATGTAAATGTGTGTATGTGAGTGTGAGTGTGGAGAGGGAAAAAATGTTGTAATAATGTGTAGGTGTTTGGTATAATGATGCAGTTGGGAGTAATAAAAATGCATCTGAAATTATGATTATTTTACGGAGAAATAAAACCCATCCCAAAGAGCATATTTCCATTTTGAGGATTCCACTTTTCAGTCTTCCATCACAAGGAATAATTCCCTTTGTTTTCCATTACTACCCTTAATTGAGTCATAGCTGGGAAAAGTACATAAATTACTAATACTTATTGACTTTTTTCCCCCTTTTAATCGAGCGTGAGATCTCAATAAAATATTTGCTATCTTGGATTTTGTTGGTGATGAGTTGGGGTTGTGGAGGCTTTTTTCTCTTGCTCAAATCCTAGAACCAGTCTTTATAGGGATGTCAATTAATTTACATACGAATTTTAATGATAGATTGATAGCTAAAGATAAACTTGTAGAATGTGCTCAATGCATAAAAAAATCTTGGATGTGTCTGATAAAAATCTGAATAATTTTTTCTTAAAATCCTGTTGTTTCGTTAGTTACATAGTTTATGCATTACGTCAGATGTTTGCTGTTCTGGTTGAGGTTTCTTTAATTAATGGTCATATTTGTTACCATAGCTATGTGGTGCTGTGTACATACATGTTAGGCACATATGAGCTCAGCTCTAAGTGATTCTATGTAGTAATTGGACAAATGTATTTGTAATGTTTCGGTCTAATTTTCCTGCTTAGATTTTATCCTTAATTTTTTTAGTCGCTCTGTCTGCCCTCAACCATGAACCCTCTCGCTGGACTCATTAATAATTAACAATAGGGGTGGAAGAAAAAGAAGTTTATATAAAATATTTTAACAATTTGTAACTTGATAAGAGATAAAAATTCCTAGGATCCAGTGCATTTTAAGTGGAAGTAGAGAAATTCAATATTTGACGAGTATTCAAGACATTTAAATTGCAATAAAACAGAAACAAGTTACTTGGCAGGACCGGCATCCTGAGAATTTGACGTGGGAATAAACGCCCCCTACAAACTTTGAAAGCTACTTGAAGGAAGACTTAACTTGTGTGGGTGAACAAAGGAAAGCTGAAGGAGTAACGTTGTGGATGAAATGATGTGTTTTCAGATGTACAGATGGCAGTGCGGTAGGTTTGGAGCAATGACCAACGACTAATGCGACACTTGTAATCTTCGAGAGTATTTTAAAGTGTATAAAATACAACAAAAAAGTACCAACAACTTCTTTAAATACGAATAAATTTATTGAAAATTTGAGAAATATAAAAAATGGGGTATACTTTAAATTTAATATGTATTTAATTAACGACCATGCTAACTTTAGCCAAAGAAAAAAGGTCCATGTTGACAGGGAGGACGGTAGTTTTGGTAGCATTACCGTGACGATCAATTCGTCGGAAATAATTGACATTAACTTCATAGAATGAACATTTACCCACAACTTGTTCCAGTTTAGTTATAACGCCTGCAGGAGTTTCAATAGACACTTGAATGGAAGTCTCTTGACTCCACGTGGTGGTAGCAGCCTTTGACCATTCAAATTGAGTTGCAGCGCTAAATCCTAATTTAGCCTCAAAATTTGCTTCTAGTCGTTCTGCAGGTGTTTCTATTCCAGCTCCAATACCCATCTCACCATAGAATTTTAGCTCGAGACTCGCTTTCTCCGAGAGTGTTTTGGATATCCCTACTCCTTCTGTACTTGTGTATTGACAAGTGGTGGGGGTGAAACCGAGGGTATTGTCGCAAACTACAATGGGCACGTAAGAGTCCGTAGGGGTGCAGACTGTTGCGGGATCCTCTACGAATTTGCAGATTGGCTTGATGCTTTTGATCACGTTTGCTATATATGTATATTATGGGGAAAAACTTTTGTTATTACTTTAATTGCAAATTTTTTTCAAACTTTTAAAGTGAACGAGTGTTTTGTGGTTTACTAATAGTATTTTTTAAGGTTCATTATAGTAATAATTTTTTGACTTACACAATTCCTCGATAACCACCGTAATGCCGACGAGCGCATCAGTTTTGGCACATTGAAGAGAATCCGACCCAATGCTAGTACTGTACTTACAAATGGCTTCAGCTTTCGAAATGATTTTGTAGGTTGAATTCTTGAGAACTCGAACACCTCTCGCAGGTCCTTCGCAGTACTGACTTGAATAAATGGTTAAATTACGACCATGAGTATTCAAAATTGCCGTAGGATGCTTATTCCCGGGTTCATAGCATCGTATAGTAATGCCCGAGCGAAGATCATCATTAGCAAAGTCCATTCGTCGGACCCAAGTTCCATTGGGACAGCGGACGGTGACTGTGGATGTGTCGCAAGCTTTAGCGGAATTTAAATTGTGGTAGATATCTTGACTTAGAATCTTTTCCTCCACTTTAGGATAGGCAAGATGACACACCTTCCCATCACATCCACCCTGAAATGCGCAAGTATTTGATTTGAACATCTTCACACAAGAACCATCGTGTAGTTTGGCAGATGCGACGTAACTTCCAATCCATCCAAAGGAAACGCAGTCCTTCACCGAGAAAGTCCGGGATTGACCTGAAATATTGAATGTTAAAAACAATTCATTAATTTAAACCAAAAATTACGTTCACATTTTTTAGACTGAAAAATTGAACTTCAGTCTTAAATGTATTTTTAAGAACTCTACGTTCAGAAATGAATGATGAGCCGAAAATTGATGGACATAATTAATTTGCATGTTAAAACTATAAAAATATTCACAAAAACATCCTACATCATAAATAATAATAATAATAATTCTACTAAAAGCACCTCAACTGACAACTGTTTAAAAAACTAGTGAAATGTTGTGAAAAAAACAAACCTTGAAAATATGCATATGGGAAGAGCTCCAAGTTCACAGGATCCGCAGCTTTGATAATTGGTGCGGCCATAAGAAGTACAATTAAAATCTTCATTTTTTCTTAAATCAAGCAAGAATCTCTCAACACGTCTGCTTTAATGTCCGCTCTTAGTTGAACTAAGTACTGGAGAGAAATTTGTCCTATCCTATATTAATTTTTTTACAAACAATAATCCAAGTTATTTTGAGGAAGTAATTATCATAAATAACGATCGTCGCCAATGTCTCTACACGAGCCATACCTAGCTTTTTGGAATTACAGAGTTCTCAGAATTTGTAAAAGTTTAATCTCAGCTTAAAAATCATTTCCGAAAATTTTGTCTTCTCGCCACTTGACACTGGCGCTCCTTTCACTCCACAAAGCAAGTAACATTTAATGACTTATGTACAATTGAAAAGCCTGCAAACTCTGACCTCTATTTTTAAAAAGATTTCCTCTGTTTTTTCTTGGTATTTTATCGGTATGGTGATTTCTATACAGTTTTTCCTCGGTAAATCCAAGTAAAGAAAAACGAAGCACCTGCACCGGAACGTTTTACCTTTTTTGTGTAGTGATTACCGTATTTACAGATCATTAGTTCAAGGAACATGTCAACATGACCCGTCAGCACGAAACTCACCCAGTGCAGTGAATTATATAAAAGGTACAAAAAAACTTTTGGGTAAAAACTGACATTGAAACTTGTAATTTTTTCCACATTTTTTTCCTACACTTACAATCAAATAGAAAAAGTACTTGGATTTTCTCCCCATCCTTCAAAGCCGTTTTTCCTCGCATTATACATTACTGTTTTTCCGCTATATATGTTAAGTAACAAAATCCTACGAAAGAAAAAAACATTTGGCTTTGATCCTTGAAAATTACTATATAACGTAAATCAATATAAACTTGGAATGATCAAAGGATGCTTAAATATTTCAAAATCCCATAAATCTTTGACTTAAATGTTGTCATAGGATTTGGATTGGAGTCTCACATGAGTATCCTCAATTGTACATGTAAAAAAAATTATGGGCGAATACCCTGGAAGTCGACCACCAATGGTGAAAATAAAGTTATTTTCTTGTCCCTTGGCTAAATGATATAGATTGGAGCAGTTGGTTTTTTTCTATAGAGCTTAAGGGAATCAATGAAATGGCATTTGGCAAAAAGGGACATAAATTTAGACCAGCTTAATCAAATGACAGGTGGGAGCCACAGCAATCAACTTGGACCATAAGTTACACATGAAGCGTTCTGGGTTATGGAGTTTCTATGTATAAGTATATTTTCCCTATTAAATTCCAAACCTCAAGGCAAAGCAATTCCCTTCCTAGGTTAATTGTGTCCAGTTTTTTAAAAGAGAATAATAGTAACATGCACATACGTAAATAAATAATATTTGAGCGGAACAATAGTAGCTGTAGTGCACACTAAATGTTTCTTTCCTCTCCTAAATTTTATTTCTAACATGTGCAAGAGAGAATTCCTATACTTTTATTACATCCTTAAATCCAAATGATCTGGTTTTTTATATTTTTTTAATTCCTTCAGGCACTAAATATATTTCCCCTTTTTATTACTACTCTATAACTTGATTCTTCCACGTCCACGTGCAATATTATATATTTTTGATTCTTTTTTGGAACTGGATCGTAAAATAAAAACTGCACGTACTAAAACTAAACCAGCCCATCATCCCATCTTGACTATGGGAGCAACCAAACGTGAAATTACATGTGTAACATAGCCACATCATCCAAAATATACTCGGCTCATAATCATCGATTTGTACAGCTACAAAGCATAAAGCTCAGTTATTTTTCCCGAAATAAAGAAATTTTTCTTTCGACTTCACACCCACAAGTACAGAACTGTACTAATCTGCAATCAACTTTTTTACCAAAAACAATTCCCTGTGATTAAAAAGTACACGTAAAATCTTATACATTACCTATACCTCAAACTGTAGAGCTTGCACATCTGTACAAGCAATGTTTTGTTCTGGATGAGAAATCTCACTTATTTGTTTCGTATACTACGTAAAACTTAGCATTGCTTTTCAGGATTTTTCTAATACGTGGAAATGTACAGCACAGCTCATTATTAAAGGGTGCATCATACCATTGAACTTTTTTTGTTAAAATTCCCTGTACTTTTCATACCTAAAACTGTACCTATATGTGTATAATGTTATATATTCGAGATTCGAGTCCCGTTGCTGGAAAAACAACTTGCATAACTTTGCCTGTGCTTTTTTGATACAGTTGAGAATCATTATTGTTAGCTTCCTTCTTTATTATTTTGTAAAGGTACAAGTGTTTGAGAATCTTACCCATTTTGTATGCTCATCTCATTACAGTTTAAGTTAATTCACACTTAAATATTAGTATCAGGCACGAGAGCATCCGTAAAAAGGTGTTCTCTGCCCTCAGAAACCGGAAAACAACGAGTGTTTGAAATGAAAAGGTATTAATTACCTTTCTACTTAGAGCAATAAGAAAAAAACTTTTGCTTCTTACTTAAAAATTATTTCAAGTTCATTTTCTTAGAAATTCTTTGAGACTGTAATTATTGTGTGAATTAATAATGCATTTCCCAGAAGTTTCTTTTGGCTCAATAATGTATGTAATTAAAATGTACAAATAAACTCACAAGCAATACTATTTTCCTGTCACCACAAGCATCTAATTTTAAAAAATCGATTTCATAACAAACTTGGCTAACACTTTTAGCTATTTTGGACGACCTCTATGTTAATGATAAATTAATCTGAAATTTGTCATCATTGGAGTTTTTGACAATGCAAGGCAGTCCTTGAAGCCTCAACGTTTCTGGTAAATAAGCAAAAACTCAGACGTTAAATCCCAAATTAGCTACAACTGAGGTTTGATTTTTTTATAAAAATTTTCCAATCCGAATTCATAGGGTAATGACATATTTAAAGGGTGTGGACCAGGAGGTGTTGAACCCATGAAAGTTCTAAAACCATAGGTGACACCACAAAAGTCATGCTTGTGAGTGCACACCTTTATGTACTAATGAGTATGTTATATAACTGCAGAAACATCCATGACAATCAAAATTGTATGGAAAGAGGAAAAAAGTGAGCGAAACTAATCCATGAATAAGCATTGTTATTACAGAAAAAGGCTAAAGCTAGGAATTACTCTGCTCCATAAAAAGCCACATAATGATTAAACATCTGCTTTCTGCCAAGCATCCCCCTTGTCTTTCGTCTCTCCAGGTTCCAACAAATACATTAGTGACACTACTAATATAGGGCTACGGATTCAAATGTAGGCATTTAAACGTTTATGGATTTTTCCAGGAATCTTGATTTGTGACTTTCCAGCTGAAATATAATTATTAGTGCTTAGCAAAAAAAGGTAAGAAAATGCTCATATAAATACACAGCTTTAAAATGTAACTCCATCCTTCATGGTAAATTGTGTTGGATAAAACCCAAATAATGCTGTAATGAAGTGCCCATTATATTTTTACATGCAAAGTTCCATATGGAAATGTTTTTGCCCAATTCATACCTTGAATCGTGGAGGATTTAGCGAGTAGTGAAGGAGAAGAAATAACATGGAAACAAGTATTGTGTGCTAATGGTTGGTCTTTTCCTATTATTTATTGCTCCACGGTAAATACAAGAGGAAGATAAAATGAAAAGTTCCTGAATAAAGCTATTGAGCCATGTTTTATTATGGATGGAGCATGTACACAAGTGTTATTATACCTGATAGTTTTGCACACTTGGCGCTCCTAATTCCTTTGAAATTGAATTTTTTTCCTGGATTTAATACGTCCATTAATGAACTCCTGACAACCTTTTAAGCTGACCAAGTACATACTTATTACAATGGTGTACATAAAAAATTTAACTGACTCTTTTGCTTTTGTACATGCGATAGAAGATGAAGCTCATCACGTTGACCCTGACCTTTTGCGGTACCTTTTGCCAATTGCTCCGTACATGCTGGAAATATATACATGGCAGAGCTCTGTTCAGAGTTGTAGTAGGAACTAAGACTCAATTTTTAACATTAATTACTTCGACTCTGTGATTAAGCAATTAGTCTTAAGTATTTTGCCTTGACAAAAGCCGCTAAAAATGACTTGTTAATTCTCAAGAAACATCCCTCTTTTTTCATGTTGTAATTTTTTTCGATGGTCTATGTCACACTAAAAGGTCAGTTTTGTGGGAGAAAAATATATAGTCTTAAAGCGTTGGTTGTAGTATAGATTTTTTGTGAAAGTACCTGATCTATTACAGCGGTTTAATTATTAGAGCGTTCTGGATTTTTTAGTACTATTTATGGCTCCATAGCTCTAATAATTTTCTGTGGGTAAATAAAGTCTTGGTTGATGTAAGTATAAGACTTTAGATGGTTTTACGCATGTTAGTATTTTAGAAGATTTGAAAAAATATTTGTAATTCTGAGTTTATGGGTGAAGGTATGGGTATGTGTAATAATTGAAAGAGTAAACTAGTTTGAATATTGAATGAAAAATCTGAGCGGATGTAAATATTGTGCTAATCTGGTTTGTTTAATTCTGAGGGGCTCGGGTAGAAATAAATTCACGTAAGCCTTTCTGTTTCAACACTGAGAATGTGCAGGTACAAATAATGAACGTAACATTGATTTGATAAGAATAGTGGAACAGTGAACCACCTATATTATTGTGTGTAGGAGATAAAATGAAGAAAGAAAATTGTTTATTCTCACGATTAATCTCGTGAAGACAAGAGTTGACTTAGAACTGAAGACATGATAATTTCGGACTGTTTTCATTATCGTTACATGACCTTATGAATTTAATGGCTGGGAGTAGCAAACCGGCTTGAGAGGAAGTTATAGAAAGGTAAAATCGGGTAATAATGACTTAAAATGTTACGGATTTCCTCTCTTATGAAAGCATAAGTAATGATAGGTATGCGAATTTAACTATTGAAAATGAGATTTTGAGTTCAGTAGCCGTCAATCTTTACTTGCTTGGTTTACATTTTGACTGTGTCTTTGTGTGTTTGAAATCAAATTAATGTAATCCTTTGAGTTCTGAATGGTAATAATTATGAGAGGAATGGGATCCGTAGATTTGTGATGAAAGGATCTGGTAAGAAGAGAATATATACATGGGGAGGAGATACATAGAACTGTCTTCATTTACGTAGTGTGTTGTTCAACTCGACAGGATTTGAATAGAAAAGAATTCTTTGCACACGCATGGATACAGGAAACAAGTAGCTAGATGAGAGACAAAAGCTTTAGAGTTTTATTTCAATATATTCATCATGGGAATTATGTTACGACACCCATTTTTACTATTAACTAAAAAGCAGGAGGTTATTCTTCATTACAAAAGTCCTGCTAAATGTTGTTGTTTAAATCTTTGTAGAAGAAAAAATTATTCAATGTGGGATTCATTGATGGAGGTAAAAGTTAGCCGATAACTGCCGATCTTCCATGAAGTTAGACGAATAAGCAAGTGTTCGTAATCATTCCCGGGACTTGATGCTGCTTTATGACACTACGAAAAACCACTACAACTGCCAACCAATCCAACCAGCCAGAAACCAAAACAATATTATGTATAAATATGCATATTCAGAGATAGCGTGTCAATACTTAAATTCGAAAAAGCAGGTGGACTAAAAGTCTATAGTGTGGAGTGCAAAGTGCAACCAAACGTCAGTTCCACGCTTTGGTTCAATAAAATGAAGTTAAGATCAATCATTTCTGAGGATTATGGATTTGCGTAGCTGGTCTTCTATTTAAAGGGTTTGACATCTGCGAAACGAGCTGTTGATGAGCAAGTAAAATCATTAATGGGGTTTAGAACCTTAATGAGCGCGTCTTCTACCCAAGAAAATATTGGAAGGAAAAATTCTAGGGGCACAATTCCTACTGATGAACTACGGCAGGGAAAATATGTCCTGAAAAGAAAGGAAAATGGGAATTTTATGGGGAATACTTTGCGTAAATTTATTTGCTCCCCTGTATTTTACCGGATGTGTGAATTTACATGGTTGATGGGCACCAACTTCACGTGTATGTTGCTTTCGGGTGTTGGAAGTACCCAAAGAGGAAAATCAACCCATTCTACTTCTACGATGTGCGCTCAAATTCCCTCTTATACCACTTGCGCAGCGGTCAGGGAGCTTTTTGGAAACAGTTTTGAAGAAGTATTTTTGGAGGAAAATAAATCGTCGGGAAATAGATAAAAGAAATGGCAATTACACAACGACTTCTCTGCGCGACTAATCATCGAAAAAGTTCAATTCTTATTCAAACGGTCACACTATCCCATCGTTAACGACTAATTCTCTAGGAGAACAAAAATGGTAAAAGCGTGAGCCGATAAGAGAAGCTTGATGGATAAAGTTTTTTGCTGTCTTATGTGATAAAATCCATGTAACCAGAGGAAAAAATTAGGAGACGTCGTAGGGTAGGTTTATTCAAGACGATGGAAGGGCAGAGAAAGATTGCAACAATAATGATTACTGTGGAGTAGTCACAGTAATATAAAAACATGATTTGATAGGTTAGGTTAGCAGTCGGCTCCGGCTAAGATTCCGGTCCCCGGTGGTGGCCACCAGAAACCGGTCCTCAGCTCCGCAAGTGCTCGTATAGCTACGCTACCCGTTCCCAACCGGTTTTCGCCGATTTTTCCTGTCGTGAAAATTCCTACCGCCGGATTTGTGACTTCTTAAAGTCCAGTTCTGACGAGTCGTGATGGTGGTGGTGCTGGTCCTACAACGTCGGTTATTTTTGAACTAAGTTACTCAAGTTTGAACTATTTTGTCCATTGATGTCCTAATAAGAAGCCCTCTACCACCGGTACAAGTTGAAGCCCACTTGGACTGCCGTAATTTTAAGGACTGTTCCCCCCTGATCGTTTTTGGCAGCTTGAATCTCCCTCTTGCTAACTCATAGAGGCCTCATGATTTTCTTCTTTTATTTTTATACGAGAGGAAGGGACGACAATTCCCCCCCCCCCGGTGATGTCAGCCGCTCTTCGTTCCTGCTCCTCATCGCCATAGATACCTGCCCTGCTCCTACCTACACTTATTATTATTATTATTGTGGTGACCAATGGAATTGTTTGTATATTACTGTAGCTTATGCTACAGTAATAATCATTGTACTTATTCTCTTTTGACCCTTCCTCCTAATAAATCCTACCGAGACGTCTCTCCCTAACTTTTTCCTCTTTTCCTTCCTTTGGAAAATCAGTATATGTACGTAGCACAGGAACAAAGAGCGGCTGCTGGAGACGTGCGAAAAGTAGACATAACATATTTACCACTTAAATATCTGGAATGCTTTAGAGGAATTAAATTAAATTTAAACCGTTAATTGAAATCCATTTCTTATGGTTTACGTGGAACCCTTTATTGTGATTATGCTTTTTATGAATGCGAGCTTTCGACGTCTCTTTTTTTAAACCGTTAAATTTTGGAATGACCTACGGTTGGTTCATACCAATTGCCTGTATTGTTATGAACCGCGGTTGTATTTTCCTAGCTTGAAGTAAATATTTATATCCTATTTTCAGTTGTCAGGAACTTGAATCCTTGCAAAAATAATCTTTTCTGGAATATGTTATGTGGAGGAGGTCGGGTTTCTTTCCACTCAGGTTGTAGTGAACCGCTGAATAGATTTCAGTAAGGTCTGGTGAAGGGTAATTTCTTAAAAAACGAGTGCGTCAGTCATTCCACTACTTAAACAACGGTAAATTTAACAGGTGTCTGGAGTGTACGTGCGTTCATTTCCGTGCTCTTATTTCCCTACAGGTTTTGGTATCTCGTCGTCATTTGTCGGCTTCTTCGTACGGAGATGGTCTGGTCTCTTTTTAGAAATAAGTACTACAATTACCTTCCTCTTTTTATTAATTGCAAATTCCTAATTTTTTCTTTGTGGCTTTTTCACGTCCACCGTTGTATGGATAAAAATTTATTCAGTCTGTATTTATCGTCACGAGCAAAACTTCTCAATCACCCGTCCTTGCTAAGAGTTGGATTAAATAATATGTTTGAAGATCACCAGCCGTGAATCACCACACTGCCATTCGATCCTGGAAAAATTGGGCTACGAAATTTCAGCAAAGAATGCTGACAATGGTAACAAATTTTTTGAATTTTTAGAAAGCGGGGACGAGATATTACAAAAATTTAAATAAAAATAATGTTTTAATCGATTCCGTTACTTTTTGAATTATTTCAGTCACTTTATGAAAAGTTTTCATGTAGTAAAATCCCGTGATACAATTTCTCCGCCTTGATGATAGATTCAGTTAGCTGATTGTTTTCTTTAGTGATGTTATTTTTGGCACTTGGAAAACGAACTTGAAACCTACCGCAGTTGTAACGGTCCAGTCTTTGGTGCCGATTTTTTCGAGAATAGACTCATGCGCAGTTAAATTGGAAAAAACAACGTGGGACGAAGTTTTCATTTCCAATGGGGTGAGTCATGTTTAATTAATATAAAAAGAGCTGAATTGCAAAGCTGCTAATTTAATACCAAATGGAAACAAAAAATTCACGAGTCGTCACAAAAACACTTCACAATTAAAAGGCTATCCTTGATGTAGATCCCAAATATTTCATGTTTGAAGCTACCCTCGCCCACCTAGTGGGCTGTAAACCCCCGCCCCTCCTCTGCGAGCAGGGCTTTAGTTTTCGTTACATCGATTTTATTACATAAGACAAAAACTTCGCGAATAATCCATGGTTGATTACCCACCGGAAAGCTTTATCCAACAAGCGTCTCTTATCGGCTCACGCTTTTACCATTTTATTCTATACGTTTACACCTACATTTGAATATTCTTTCTCGCTTTCCTGTGTTCAATTGTTAAATTAAAAGCTGATGTAAAAGCACGCTTTGATTCCTACGTAAGTTTTATGATGGAGTGCCTGTTATTACCTACAATGTTTTGTATAACTTTGAATACCCTATATGTAAAATTTCAAGTCAATACAGAGTAATAACAAGAATCTGTTTTGTTTCCCCACATCCTCTCCCATTATTTTTCATTGTTGGTCTTGTAAACGCTTAAGTTTTAATTCATTGTCACTGCCAGCCCTTTGAGTCTCATTAGTGCTCCAGCTCTACGTCTCACTGAATCTCTTTCATTTCTTGAGGGACGATATTACTCATGTTGCGATTGCAATAATAATTCTAATTAGCTTTTTTATTCCCATACAAAAATCCTTTATACGCACCAGTATAAAAAACTACATACCAGCCTATAATGAAAAGCATGCAAAGTTCTAAAATTCCAATTGATTGCTGTCCTTCCAAACATTGTCTTTGAACATTGCATTGGTTGAAACGATCATAATTTAATTATTATTTCTTTCTTTCAATATCAATTAGTACATATAAGTAAAGTTTGAGGGAATAACAGCGGAAATTAACTTACACCATCCCTGTGGTTTTGACTTTGGATTCTCTTTTAGTAGACAGCCCAGACTGCAAAACAATTCCGTGTTTTGCAATTGTTGCGTACACATTTTAATGTCCGCTCAGGGATGATCTTCTACGATAATAGTCTCCCTGATTTAGTTATCTAAGAAGATCCACGTCTGTCGATTACACCAAAAAAATATATTTCACTTTAATGTTCGAGTAATTAAGCTCAAGTACCTTTTTGATACATATATTGAGAAGAACCAGTCAATGATGACAGCAGATGGTATTTGGACTCAGCGTGATGTTCCTATCCTGGCGTTAAAATTTTAGCGATAAAAAAATTACTATTATCGTTCCCACATCCATAAATGGGATCAGAGAGAGAAGGGACGATCATTACAAAAAAAGTAAGTTAGAAGGGAGAAAAAAACACTATGGTGAAAAATCACTTGGTTTTTTAGTAGGTTGAGAGGTTAGTCAAGTTAAAGTCAAAGACGGCGGCTGTGGTTGGGGCGTGTGCTGGCAAAACCTTCCAAATCTTGTGATGAACATCGCCTCAACCCATAATTTATAATTATGTCATTACACACTATTACATCTATAGACCGATTTTTTTAGCAAATTCTACATTTTTGGCATTTATTTTTAGCCCTAATGTATTTACTACTCTCCACCACTCTCAAGTGCACTTTAAATGTGCTACTATTATCAATGTGAAAAATCTGTAACACGGAAATTCTATACCTTTCAAAATGGCTTTTGATGTGAATTTTTTCTAAAGCATGATTTAGCAAGAATTTTTTTCCAAGGTGTATACTTGGAAATATTTTAAGTGTAGCAAAAATTAATGGGATCCTTTCTCGTATTGTCTTTTAAAATAATTCCTTTAATTTCTACACACACACAAGGTTTAAATATCTATTAATTAATCACGAGTAAAAAAGTTTTGACATCTGACGCAACCACACATTTTTATACATAATTGAATAAAAAATGCGTAAATTACTATTATCCCTATATATTGTATTAGCACTACAGGAGAGTGACAAGGTTTCTAGATGAAACATCATCAAGAATATTTTTTCCTATTTACTTAGTGTATTATTTTCGCTCTATGTAACTTTACTTATGCCCTATGCGTGTCCGCCTTGAGGCATTCATTTCTAATAAACGCAGAAATGTAATGAGCGGATCTTCCAAACATTTCTGCAATTTTTACTACAATAATAATCTACGCACATAAGGAACTTCTGATAAGATCCTCTTGTTTATTATTGCAATGTGTACGCAGGAAAAATAGTCTCTCTTTACTTCCATGACTGAGCAATCCAAGTCAGTAGAATCTGAAATTTTAAGCAGGAGATCTCAAGGTGGAAACGTGGATTACGCTGTGTTTCTGTATACATGAGCTCCTGCTTCCTACTCAATGGTACATATGTACCATGTTGTATGTGTAGAAGCCTTTCGTATGGCAGAAAGGTAATATCAACACAAGTGCTTCTTGCATAGCTTGGGTCTTTCTACCTCAAGCAAAGCTTTTCTTCCTTCAGTCAGTGTTCGTCTCACGAACCGCTAACAATACCTGAGTTGTCTGAAAACAGAGGAGAGAAGAAAAGTCAGCGCGGTGTGGTTCCCTACTGTTTTTATGCTGGAAATTTCTAAACATTTTCTCCGACTTTACATAAAAAGTTGTTGCTGTGATCGAAAAATAAATTCTTATCCCACATTTTGGCCCTTTAATTTATTTTTAAAAATTCATCAAAAAACCAGATTTACGAATGTTAATGCTCTATGATCCATTAACATAGTCAGCTGAGAATAAGTTGGGTGTAAAATAAATAGGAAAAGGTAGCTTTTCTAAAGCCGCTTATTACTTATTTCCAGGAAGAACCCTCAAGTTTAAAAATAAACATTAAGCTCCGAACTCAAGTGTACACTTAAACTGTGTGGATAATGAAAACTTACCATTCTGGCTCAATGTTTGACCAATAGTGATTAATTATATAGAAAAAAATTTGATAGTAATTTGAACTTGGGAATTTGGTTTTTACAGTGCTATTTTAATTTGAACAAAAAATATGAAGAAACGTTATTTACCACGATGACTTTTTCTAAAGTCAGTTCCAAAAGCCAAGAAAATTAAGACAAAAGTGATTGAAAAAAAACATTTATTTTATTACCCACATAGCAGAGACAATATAACCCATTGAAGCAAAATGTATAGTCACCATCATAACAAAAGGATCATCCCTCGGAAGGTAAATATTATTTTATTTTCACTACATATAAACTACTTCCTTTTAACCTTTAAAATAAATATATACATGCGTAAGGCTAATTACATAGTTGGAAAGGTGAATGAATGTCGTAGGAATCTCTCTAATAATATAATAAATTTCAATGAAATAAATTTTGCCATATTAAATCAACTGTTGTTGGTCTCATCACTCATCAACATATACAAGCAACTCTTTATCCATAAAACATCTTTTTGGATTTTCATATATAATAAGTGTCCATTGTATTTCTCATAAATCAATTTAAGAATTTGACAAGGTCCAAACTAAAAGGCTATTTCACAGTCATCTGAGTAATTTAGTGGGAGAAGATGCGTGCAAATTGAAAGCGAACCCCCTCCATTTACTCTTGAACTTGTAATTTCCCTTTTTTTAATATTCCAACCACATTTCAGCTTTTTTGTATTTGAGCATCAAATACATATGCGTTTGCTTGGAAACGTTCCAGCAAATGCCGCTCCTATAGGGCTCCTATTACACTACGTATAAAAACATTGATGTTTACGCTAAAATGTCATTTGAAAGTTCAGCGTTTATAGTTTAAAAGAGCATCTCTTTTTAACCTTGTACTTATTGAGTGACTTCTGTAAGTGACTACTAGCTAAAAACTATAGATAGTATAGGAAGCCGGAGGGTTTATTTTAAAAATGTGGTAAAAAAATCCAATAAGCATGGATTCACGGTGGGTGAAAAAATTCGCACGAAGATTTATTGCTGCCAAAAACTCGATTAAATTGTAACTTCGTGATGAAAATTTCTTGTATTGTCTATCCATCTGTCTATATCCTTCACACCGTACGCTCATATACTATACTTATGAATAATATTATGGATAGCTATAATTTTTTTTAACCATATGGACTGGACCATGGAGAAGAGTCTTGCTAATTATACTAAGTAATAAGTATAAGTAGATGGGGAAAAAGAAGGGGGAAAGTAGTAGGTAAATTATAGAAAATAACCATTCTTATAGTTTGGGAAAAAAACATGTGCATTCCTCCTATGATTTAAGACTGTATAGTCTTCAATAGATTTACATCCATCCAGCTATAACCCATTCCCATGTTTGTTGTGGTAAGCAGCGGAATTATGTTTGTATATTCTAAAGACTATTATAAAATTGGCCAATTATGTTTACTATATAGGAGAATGCACAGGGTGTTTTTTCTTGAAGACACTACGAAAAAAATAATTCGCCCCTAGCAAGGCGTAAGTTTAACGTTAATGAGAGGGCATGCAAAAATAATATAGTTGAAATAGAATAGTATAAAGATTTGCTCATCTCAAGGTCAATCCGCCGAGGATTACGAACGCATCAGGCTCTTCATCATTTAGTAGAGATATGATCTCACGGGAGCTTCCCAGCTAAACCTATGAAGATTGAAAGGTACATAAAAAATCCATTCTTTCTCAATCTTTTACTATACGTAGCTCTATATAAGTTTAGAAGACCATTATAAAAAGTTGACTTTATTTTTATTATCAAGGGCTTATAAATTGTATGAAGTGTGTTATGAAATGAATCCGATAGCAAATTTAGATTAGTACACTTTCATCGATGATTAGAAAATTGAATAGTGGAGTATAAAGAGTGTAAAAAATATATGGCCATTTAGCTTGTTAAAAGTATAGCAATATAAAAAAATGAAATTTATTTTTATTTTGACATTGTTTTTATATGGTAAAAACAAGAGATTACATCATGTTCTGTTTGGGAGCTCTTGCTAAAGTCCAGTGTGTATGTAAATACTATGAATGTAATGTTTTGAATGCAAAGCATCATCATCTTTTGAAAGATATGGTTTTTTTCTCTCCGTGTATTTTTTTCCATTCATCCCAACGCTGTAGAGTGAATGGTTATATGCAGTACATAAATAGGTAGGGCGATTAATAAGGAGCATTTGGAGAGTATAAGATGTGGAGTCATTCTGGACTCCTACTGTAATCAAAAACAAGGATAGTCCTCATACTGGAAATGTATGAAAAAGCATTTACAAAAGAAGAATAGGAATATACTTTCGTATGGTTTCTATACAATATAATATATCATGATGTTTTTGCAAAATATCTCTCTCCTCCATTCTTCTCACGTCCGATAGTTTGACCATTATTGTATTTTTAGTAGGTTTCAAATTGGATTCTTAAATCATATGGGGATGAGTTTATAGTGTGGGGTTGTTTTTTTCTAATATTTAGCATTCTTCCAGCATTTCCCAGAGGGCTTGGATTTTCTGTTTTAATCATGATTATTATGGAGTGTTGGTGGAGAGATTTTTGGAGAGCTATAGTCGTTGTGAATGCATACATATTATTGTTTTGTGGAAGTAGATTAAGAATTAATTTGCGTGTGCACAATGTATATGGATGGAGCTATACTAAAGTATTAGCTATAGTGTAAAAGCCTTGGGACTGGATTTCCATAAGCTTTTACATATGTACGTAGTGTAGTAAAAAGTAAAAACTCTGAGGCAGTTTCAGTTTCGCTTTATGCAAATATTCTCCTCTAAATGTTATATTGTTTAATGCAAAAGAGGATAAATTTTTAAAGCTGGAGGGGGAGCAAGTTTGAAGTTCACGTTGCAATGTGTGTGTGTAAGTAACTTTTCCTTTTGGCTCCTGTTCTCCATTCTTTTATGAACATGTGAAAAGTCAAGGGATTTTTAAGGAGACGATTGAAATAAATGATTTCCTTTATTGCGGGGTTTCTGCCCAGTAGTGGGAGTGGGCTGATGGGATCATCCTGTTTAGAGATGAATTTATTGGGATTTGTGTCCGGTGAATGTCCAGAGATGAACAAATTACTGGAAAAGTGAGGATTTTTCTGGATTTTATATGTACGGGAAGACTAAGACAAGTTTTAAAAGATGTTTGTGAAATTGTGAGGAAAGAAGAAGGAAAATGTTGTGATAACAAATAACAAGAAAAATTAGTAAACGTGATTGCTACTGAGGGTGGGGAAAAATGCATTTAATACTGGAAAAATCCTGTACGTGCTTTTGATTGTAATGTTTGTGGGGTTGCATGTATAGAGTCAGAGTGAGCTATTGCGATTTGTTTTTGTTTGTACAAAATTTAAGCGTATACGACTTACGTGCAATTATTATTGCGCCTTTCGTATGAATCTGCTAAGCTGAGGTTGAAACAAAGTGAGAGGTGATGCGCTGTGAATTCCAAGAAGAGCATTTCCTCTTACGTTTTTATATGTTTTTTAAAGGTGAGAATTTAAAAAAAGGTGGTTGTAGGATTTGAATAGGAAATCTTAGGGGAGGTATGTATATATTTCTTTGAGAAATAAAGAATGGGAATTCTTTAATTGCCAAGATTTATATGGAACTGTCCTACATGAAGAAGGGTTTTAAAAAGTCGGGGGTAGTGTAAATGAATTTAAATTTTATTGTTAGTTACACGAAGACGAAGAAGTCCTATAGCTTTGTATGTATTTACATTATTCCAGGGTGGACAAAAGATCTTGACAGTTTGGTTGGGTGTTCTGTTACAAAGTCATAGGTTATTTGTCTTTATGTCCTCTGTAGTAGTTGTACGTGAGTCATGAGATGGCTTTTATTTCTGACGTTACTTTGCATTTTCAAGGGTTCCCTTTAAAAATCTCAGCTGTATGGTATTGCGGGTATTGCTCTTGGCATAATCAAAAGCACCTATCTATAACTCATGCAGTTTTTTTTTTGCAACCTAAACCCGTCTTCCCATAAACACTTACTGTTTCCAGTGTGGGCGAGATTTGTGTATACAGAAGGGTTTCAAAACAGGTACGTGTTTCAACATGGTAGGTGTATAAAGTAGTATTAAAATCATTATAATAAATCCTCGTTGAGACTGTTGAGAGTGTAGTTTACTTAGCCAAATTTATTTACTACCAAGAATGGGTACCAAGAATGGGCCCAGCTTGAGAGATCCCATCATTTTATCTAATCCTATATAACTTCATTACTTCACGAAAGTACATTATTTATGAACTACAAAGATCTAGTTCATCCTATGAATTACCTAAAATTACTCAAAACAATAATGCATTGCTAAATCACTGTATGTGAAAGACTGTATTAAATTGAGGTATATTTGTTTGATTGAAATAGAGCAATTTTTTCATAATTTATTCTGCTATCGCTGATGTAACAAAATTTAGGTGGACAAAAATATAAGTAAAAGTTAAGGCCGTGAAGATTAAAAGTCATTTTATTTAATATCAGGTCAAAATTATATATACAAAGTTCTTGCAAATACACAGCCCTGAAATCCTTTCGTTTCGAAGATCAAATAGTGATGAAAATCAAGTTGTAAAAATACATTTTAAAGTATACGAATGGGAGAATGAGTCTGATTGAGGAGATCATTTCCTATGGTATAAATTACGATGTAGATGGAAACTAAGAGCGGAAAAATGAGAGGAAGGATCCTATACCTTGAGAGAAGGAGCAGGAGCAGATATTGAACCGAAACCAAAATCGTTGCAATGAATGCAAGTTTTTTTGTACCCGCAGCATTATTAATATTATCTCCTGCTATCATCTTGTGTTCTGTTGTTTGATTGCTCATGAGTAGAATTTTTGAGGGAAAAAAGTGTGTATTTCTCTAAACTCATCGTTCGTAGTTTGTTTCAGTATTGACTTTGTATATGTAATAAACGCAGAGGGATGTATAGTGTTATTAATATATGACTCGGCCTGTAATTGTGTGTTTCCTGTCTCCACTTCTCTTTTCCCTGTAAATGAGAGTATAGTTTATGAGAAGGAGGGAGAAGAGGAAGATATGGAAGAATTGAAAAGGGAGGGAAGCTGGGCAATAGTTTTACTCACAGGTGCTTGACCCCAATGCATCTGTCGGAGGAGTAAAGAATAGTATAAGGAGATGAGGGGAAGACGATGACAGAGATAGAAAAAGAAGAGCAACACACATCTTCATAGCTATATATACACCTGCCATTAGTTTTTCTTATGTATCCACTTGCTACTACTCACATTACAATAATATTACTCCCTTGCTCTTCTCCTATGCTAAAAGGTAAAGGTTACAAACCATAGCATTCACATACGATGATTGAGCTTTTAGTGGTGACTTGTTCCTTCGTGCTCATATCGTTTACCCTCCACTACACTTTAATCCTTAGTTTTCTTCCAACCACTTGTTGTTATATGGCGACTCAAATAATGATATAGCTAGTTGAAGGTGTGAGCGTGTGTTCGTGGAATTCTCTCTTAATTTTGGTCTTGTTCTCCCACAATTCCTCCCAATACATACTTTTTTTTACTCATCATCTCACTGACCCGCTCGCCCAGGATCCTTTACTTACTCACCCTCACCATGCGGTAAATAAATGACATATGTGTACGGGATCCTTTGTAGATTACTGTACCTTTCAAGAAAAAAATCATTATGAATTTATCCGTGTCTCCTCTCTCATAAGTCCGGTGCAAATCCGGGCTAAAATGAGCTCAAATTGACTCAGTTCTCATAGGGTTTTTTTTGTTACTATTATTTAAATGACAAAACGTGAGAGATGAAATGCTGAAATGCATTGAGATGAATTGTACATATTCAGGATTGTCATTCTTTCCTAGGCAATGTATTTTTGTCTGAACGCGCCTTTTTCCCTACACGAAAAATCTATTTACTGCAGCTTTGCCCCCTTATTTCTGTAGAGCTCGTACTCTTTTGTATAGCTTTGAACTTGAACTTGATTTCGTAAACGAAATTATTTTTCCTGACGACGTTTCCTTCCTAAACCCTTTTTGAAATGGTCAAGATTAGAACCTTTTCCCATAAACCTTATCGTACTTCCGAGTAAAATCGTAGAATAAATGGCCTTATTCGTTCCACTCTGCTAAGTATTAACATGAATAATTCAATTCAGCCGTGGGTCACCCCAGGGAGTGGCACTTCAAATTAGTGACTAATTTGATAATTATCCAATTAAGATGCATGGAATTGAGAGCGGTTGGGAATCTCGTTTGGCAACAAAATGTGTGGAAGTTTTGTTTTGGAATAATAAGTCCTACTCAAAAAATTTTTTAAACTTTTACCTTTTTGTGTTCAGCTCCTAGAATTTTATTATTGTATGAGAATCATGTATGGAAGAGAGCTTTGTATACATGAGATTAATTTCAGGCGGTAATGGAAGATTGAATTACACTTTACTTATGAAGCTCTGAGCCAAAGCAGGTTTTTCGTTGAGTTTTATGGAGAGGAACTGAGAGTAGTCATGGAATGAATCCATTAAGGATTTGGATAAATGGGCATTACTATGGAGAAGCAAGAGAGAGAGAGAGAGAGATGCACATTAGGTTACTCACATTTGAAGACAAGAAGAGTCTCTTGTTCTTTTTTTTCTTTTCTCACATATATCTACATACAACGAGTCAACGCTTGAGTGACTTCCAAGAGTTTTGTCTATGTGTTGTGAGAGATGTGTAAATAACTTGTCTCATTATGAGTGTAAATATGTAGGTGGGAGAGAGAGAGAGAGAAGAGACAAAAAGCAGATGTAAGATATTCCCATACGTTTCTATATGTAGAAGTAGTATAATTTAGTAGGAGCTATTACAAGGAGAGTGGTAATACATTTATTTGTATGTATTCTCCATGGAGTTTGTATAGCAAACGTATATTATGTACTGAGGATACTATAGAAGGCCTGACCTATGTCTGAACTTATTCCTCTGGTCGTTTACCTTCAGGTTTAGGTTCATATTCTTAACCAAAACAATGCAAAGGCCAAGGGCGTTCACTCGAAATACTTGACTTGACCAAACTGTCTAGTACTTAGGTGCGCATTCCTCCAGCATCATCCATGGATCCATGTGAGACTCACTCAGTACCTCATTAGGGCTCTGCCATACAATAATAGTATACACTTTATGTATACGTGTGTGAAAGACACTGGAAAAATAGTAAAACTCCACTTCCACTTCATATTTATAAGTACACCCTCAAAACCCACTTTATCTCTTGAATTGTATTTTCCCTATGTACTTCCATGCACATACCTCAAGGGCTTTACATGTATTTATTTTTTTATATACTTCTATGTAATCCCGCAATTTTTTCTCCCGACCCCACCTCGAAATAAAAATTCCTAATCAAAACTATTATCAAACTCCAGTTCGTTGTACGCACGTAGACGTTCCAGACCAGTGAAGGGGAGACAGGAGGGTAATTTATTCAGAGAAATCCACACGATATCTGACTCCTCTTCTTGAAGGAAGGTCGACGAATATTTCTTCCCTTCCTAAATTATAGATAAATGAGCATAATTTTAGAGCTATGCCTACATTTTACTGTGCTGCAGCCTATACGCTGTAGCTGTTATTGGCTCTTCTTTAATTAGAGATGATGGCAGAAAAAATGAGTAATTTGTAGGTAAAATATTGTGGTATAGAAAAAATTTAATTCTACGAGGTCAGTTGAGTAAGACGTATATATAGCTAATTATTAAAAACCAGGGCTCAAATGGTCAGTTGATGTTTTTTGTGTAGACTCTCACAGTCTCACACTGCACTTGTATGATGGAGGAGACCAAGGGACTGTAAAAGTTACATAAAAAATGAATATATTTCTTTTATTATATTACAAATAATATATACGTAATGGTTTGGAGTTTTCATCTGAAGGTCCCTTGTCAGCCTCATCAGAAGAATGTGATGAAGTGAATGAATAGACAGGTCTCAATTAGACTTAACATAGTGTGAACTATAATAAAGGTGAATGTGAATCATGTTTGGAGAGAGCTTGCGTCATTTCCATTATTTCCTATTAACGAGCGTGTATGTATTGCCTATCAAAAGCTATGATACTAAATACTGTGCATTATGAATGCGTACTGGTTTACATAAAAGTATCCTTAAGCGTGCCTTTTATTAATCTTTGTATTCCTATCTTTGTAAAGAGCTTATTGAAAAGTTAAGATTTTTGTTTGTCTTTCTCTATTATAACACTGCTATCACTCCTCTATTATATACAATATTGAATACAAAAGGAATACACCTTGACTTAATATTATTCTAAAGGCTTATAATAGTTGAATCCTTATGCGGAATTGTAAAGGAAACATGGATTTTACTCCACAAGTCGTGCTCAATAATAGACTGAGCACGAAGAACAAATTGAGACATGGGGAAAGTCACAAGAAATATTTTTCTTGGAGGTCTCTAACGTCAGGAAACAATTCACACTCTTCCTTTTCAAGTATGTATGTACATATGTATATAGAGTACGCACATAGAGCTACGTGTGGGTATGCATAACATTTTGATACAATAAATAAATCTTTTTAATTTAAGCTTGTTAGCAATCTCAGTTGGATATCATTTTTTTCCATCAATGCTCATTCATAATGTATAAATGCGAGCAAAAAAATAATGATTTTCTAAATACAAATAATTTAACCTGTATTTCAAAAAGCATTGATTTAGTTCCCATTTCTTACACACTTGTAAGTACATAAGAATGTTAAACGTGTGTGGCTGACATTGATTTCTAAGTCAAGCTCATCTGTTCTTCATTGCCTTTTACAATAAATATTTGGGTAATAAACAAGGGTAAAATTGTTATCTTAGCTGATCTGGAGGCTTTACTCTCAGATTTTGTTAAAATTATAATATCCAATGTATGTACATTTTTATGTGCATGGCTACCTCACAATGATACAGAATTTTGGCTTAACAAAATACATATGAGCATTGTGTATAATTAGTATGTTTTGCAACTTGAAATAGATATAACTTGAACCTAATTATTGTATTTTATTATCAAAGGAATGAAATAGTTTGGGTTGATTTCGACATATCTATAATACGCTTTGTATATAAGAGAAGCTTGAAAATTGAATGGATAGTCTCAAACTCGTGTTTTTTTTATGTAAGTTCAACGAAGCCATGGAAGAGTGTCGAGGATGGAAGGATTACGA
The DNA here is from genome assembly GCA_034693705.1 of Spatulosminthurus flaviceps. Taxonomy (NCBI): domain Eukaryota; kingdom Metazoa; phylum Arthropoda; class Collembola; order Symphypleona; family Sminthuridae; genus Spatulosminthurus; species Spatulosminthurus flaviceps. The sequence continues at coordinate 4,431 of JAQFXU010000469.1, read as the reverse complement.
AGCGTGTAATTGTCATATCTAAATAATTTGCCTCTGCTGATCCATCCTCCATAAGCTGTCATAATACCCTTTAGTTGTGCAGTCGGGTGAGGTGATGAAAAGTCACGATGGTTCAATTCCATTTAGAAGATTCTCTGACTTTACTCCTACTAATCCTATGTACTATACTATAGCATGGGTTGGGTTTAAGTTTTTCTATCTGGCAAATTACAATACTCACTTTATGGTTACTGGTTAAATGGATAAATTCCAAAGCTCTTGTGCAATACCTGGGGAGCTGAGCCTTGGCCTGTGCATTCGTGTATGTATTTAGTTTGATTAAATATTTTCCTATGTATATACATACATTACATATTGAAATGAAAAATAAGTTTGTGAAAATAAAAATTGATAATCCTACATATGCTAAAGTGTATTTTTTTTGCAAGCAAAATCCCAACGATTTCTCAAGCTTATTAGGAATTATTAAGGAAAAGCTTGGTTAGAAAAGAACGAGTTTTCAAATGGCTGGGCTTGATAAAACGTCAGAGGGTAGTGATTTTATATGATTTTCGTGATTCACCTTTAATCTTTACATATAAGTATGTTTACCATAGAAATTAATTTGAGACTTGGTAGTATTAAGTTTTTTATTAATGCAAATAATATTTTCCAGCTCCCATAAGTTCCCTCTTCGCTATGAATTTTTTCCTTACTTTTCCTCATCTTGAGGATTTTTTTTCCAAAAGGATTTGCCTGTACTTTTCCTTTTATTTTCAAACCATTACTTTTTTGTAATATTGAAAGTTCTGGTGATGTTCCCTCCGAGTGCCTTTAAAAAATTCTGGATGATCAATGTATAATTATATGTATAGTAATGGTGGCCACAGAACATAAATTTAGACTTCAAGGCTTTGGTTACTACTTGAAGCTGAGCGATCATCGACCGTGACGTAAGACTTCCGGATCGAATAAATTGTCTCCAGTTTATTTCATCCTTTGCACTCGCTCTCTCTCTCTCTCTCTCTCTCTTACGAAGCAAGCACGTTTAGCATGACACTTACATACATGCATAAGCACATACTTGGAGAGATGCACTTTTATGGTAGTAGACACCTTAAAATTTTTATATCTTTAATTATTTTTTTCTCAGATATAATCATAGAATAATAGTGGTAAAGTCCTTTGACCATTCAATTCTAATATCGTTGAGGGAAGGGGAAATTACAGAGGAAATTGATCTGTGGTGTGGAGTTGGATATGAAAGTGGTGTCATATTTTCATAGGTGATTACTACAATGGCTTCATAATCATGATCGGTTTCAAATCATCATTCCCATGCACCTCCAGACAATACTAAAATACCATTACCTAACCAACCAATGTCAATGATATTTCAAAAATTTCACATCATGTGTAAATACAATGAGAGAGGAGACATATAGCGTTAGCATTGCATTACATAATTATTATTGCCTCCGTCTGTCTACTTTCCTATTACTGCAATGTTACGTGTATCTTTTGGAATTGCGAGGTCTCGCCTATCTCAACTTTTTTGAGAAATATCTTTGTTTCTTTTAGCTCCACACTATGTAAGTGTTGGATAAAAAGTCCTAGTCTTGAAATTAGCAAGGGAATGTGAGAACATTTATTTTACAATGTCCTTACGAGAAATATTATTAGAATATCATTCCATGTATGTAATGTATACTCAAGTGACTACGTAAAAATGTGTAGATTGGGAAGTGCTTCCTATATTTACAAACCATTGCTTAGATATTTTACTATAGTAATTGCCTGTATGTCCTCATCGTTAAAAGATATTCCATGTATAATAACATTATTTAAAATTTTGATGGAATTACCTTGTCAACTGGAATTTCTTTGGTGTTCCATCATTACTGAGCATACAATGCTAGAGTCTGCATGGGGTGCACCTAAATAAAGGTCCTATTAAAAAAATCTTAGCGTCTTAACAACTCCGGTGGTTACTGGTTAAAGGAAGAAGCTGTGCCTAAAATTACAAAAATACTCTCTCAATTTAATAATCACTGAGTTTCCTCCTGTGTATATTTTATAGTAGAATATGTCTCTACTCTCTACAGCAGCAGGCAAGCTACATGTGGAAGAAGAGGCACCCATTGTATTTGTAAATATTAGGGAGGATTTTATATCTTCGTACATATCTATTAATTATTTTGATGCACAATAATAATAAATACTAATACATTATAGGAATCATAATTCAAGTAGTGTTGTCCCTCTCCACGGTATACTACATAGCAATAAGAGTCCAGCCTTAAAATACGGAATGAATGATGAGACTTGGAGAATGACGTGCCATATGCTTCTACCTATCTACCCCCGCCTCTATACCTTCAATCTTCAAGAACGTTCCTGTAAACAAATAATAAGGATGCTAAATAAGATGAATTTCTTTCAAATTGAAAAGACCATGGAGCTGCAAGCGTTGAGCTTAATAAAATTAATAAATATTATTTGCAGATATCCTAATGATATTGATAAAATCAAGAGAAAAAAAAACTTTTGTCTTTTGAATAATTCAAAAGGCTCTTGTAATGATTTCCAATGTTCTATCCTTATGTCATTGGACCATTATGTATATTTAAATAGTACAGTTTAACCTTATACTGTCATAATTCTTAGCACTGTCATAACACTCTGGTGTCATCCTTTTAAACCATACAGTCCATGCAGTTATGAAATCATACTAAGAATCAAGTCAAATTTTTAAAGCTTCATATAGGAAAGTTTTAGCATAGAAGAAAAAGTATTATTATTATCTCGCTCCATGACGAAGGTAAGGCCCAAAGGTGGAGAAGAACTCATCCCTTGGTTCCTTTTATCCATCAATATTGATAGGGGATGGTCCTCAGAATACTAATAATAATTATTCATTTTATTATTATCAATACAAACTGTTATAAGATGGACGAGGTTATATGGGTTATGGTTTTTTCTCCCTTTCAGAATTATAAACAAATGATTCCATTATAAATTCCTTTGTCTCAAGCATCCTCCCTTTCAATCTCACATCACCAAATGATCACTGACCACACATAAATAAATCATACCCAGCATAAATTATCTCTCTAATATCTATTCAGACTAAAGCAAAACATATGGAATGTTTCATATAGATAAAAAAATTGTTAAATAGATGCTAAACACTTGATCATGCTTGGAAAAAAAGCTAACGGGGAATTTAAATTGTCATAAATCATAAGGTTGAGCTGAAGAATGATCAATGAGTTGTATTATTAATTCCTCTTCTTATTAACATTGACCGGAATAATTTGTTTTACTATATTAAACCATTAATAATAAAAAGGATGAGGATTGAAGGGACAGGCAAGGTAAAGGATACAATTCATATCCTTATATGAGAACGTTAGAATCAAACTGGAATAAGTCCAAAATTTTCAAAAAAACTTTTTTTTCAAAAAATGTTAGTTTCATCCAAGGTCCATTCCCCATTTTCACCATTTTGATTAGTTTGACTCCTAACATGCTATACACGGCCCGCAAAAACTGTTTCAGAATCAAACTGGAATAAGTCCATTTTCATTTCAGAATCAAAATGGAATAAGTCCATTTATTCTTCCGCCACTGTGGCTCCTTTTCAGAAAAAAGAGATTTACATATAAAAGATCATCTTTTTTTTAAAAAATGGCCCTCCCATAAACAGGAATACTCACCATTACGACGAATGTCGATTTCATTAACATGGAGCAAATGGAACAGTCTTTCTGGCGCGGTTTAATAAAAAAAAAGTGGGCAGAAATAATAAAAAAGTAAAAGCTGAATTTTATAGCACTATGTAGAAGATTTTTATATAGCCGGTATTTGCCTCCTATGCACTTTTACATACTAAACAGCCTCTCAAACTTCGGGGTAAACCTGTATCCTAAAGCTTAGTTTTTATGCTGTGATGACTCTCTTGGATTTTCATCAGGTGTATACCGTTGAAAATCTCTTTTAAAGAGCTTTTCAAACGTACCTACTACATTTCCGAGTAGGTATCGGGTTTTGAGCAAATAAATGGCTAAATTTTACGAAAATTCCATCTTGACATCACATTTTATAAAAAAAAGGTTCAAATCAATATTTTTAAAGAAAGGGTTGTCCTAGAGTGTAATTTTTGCAAAACTTTGCCATTTAATTGTTCAAAAACTAATGCCCAACCGTCGAAAAGCTCTTTAAAAGACCGACATAGTTTTTGCTACAAAATTCAGTTTTTACTTTTTATTATTGTTGCCCACATTTTTGCATTAATCCGCGCCAGAGAGACTATCCCCATTTGCTCCATGTTCATGAAATCGACATTCGTCGTAATGCTGAGTACATAGTGCTTTGTGTATGGGAGGGCCATTTTTTCAAAAAAGATGCTCTTTTATATGTAAATCTCGAAAATGGGTTCAAAATATTAAA
>JAQFXU010000468.1:0-52542 GCA_034693705.1 Spatulosminthurus flaviceps | reverse complement strand
TGCTAGTTTAGCAGCAGTGAAAATGCAGGCAGACTTTGACTGTCTAACTAAAGTCTGAATTTAACAACGCGCCCATTATGTGATAAAATCATAGGATATTTTTTCTATTAGATTTGCTTTTACTTTTAGTTGTGATTACTCACACTTGGATTACCATTGGGATATAAAAGTTCTAGCCAAGTATTTCTGCTTCATGTCCCTGGAAAAAAATAAATCTTGAATCAAAAAGGATGCGTGGGTGTCAATGGAATAGATTCTATTTGGAAGTGGCAGGGAGCATATAGAGATAGAGGGGGGATCTGAAAATATAATAACATTTGATAAGAGCCAAAATATCTGGTAGTGCGTCATGTTTGCTTTAACGCTTTATACACGCACTAAGAGTAGTTTGTTGACTTGCTGCTACTCCCGAGGCCACTGCCACTGCTATGACTATTGCTCCCGACATGAAAAAAATTATTCAGTATTATAAAGAGAGACGGTGCTCTTAGGAAACATTATTGCGGAACAAGATGCGACAGTACATTTACAAGAAACGATGGCAATTCATCCTTTATGTGACTCTTGCCTACAGTAGTTAAAAATGATATGGAAATTTTTCCCACTCCAATTACTAGCACAGTTTAGGGCCATCCTTTGGAATTCACGTCCTTGTACTTTCCCTCCAACCAATATCCTGATATCCTTCTGAGAATTCTTTGGGCTTGATTACATGTGTATAAGCACTTGAGGGCAAATATCCAACAGTATATGTTGCTTAGCTTATTTATTTTTGTTTCTAAGAAGAACTAAGGAAGAGACAATATCCTTTTTCACTATAGAAAAATCATCATAGGATTGAAACATGGAAAATAATTAGACAAATTCAAAGTGAAGTTTAACTTAATATTTTCCTATTTCGTCTGGGAAATGAGCATCGTAAGAGAATCAATAACACTTTGATTTAGAATCCTCAAGCCTTTTGATCCAAAACCATGTTGATGCGTTGTTATGCCATGCCCTTAAATATTAAGTATGAAATAAAGGAAAGATTTCTTTAGAAATTCCAACTTGTTTTGACGTTCTTTTCATACATTACCTCTTTGTGCGTACGCTCAGAACGTTACTCTTTAATAACATATTTTATAAAACTGCTCCATGCTGGGATACGGGGTTACGTTACGACAAAAGCAGCCTAATTGTAAGTGGAGCGGGTTACTGGTTTGGGTAGGATGGTACTTATACTACTGTTAGCACAAATAAGTTGGGTAACGGTAGATGTAAACACCACGTAATGTGATCACAACACACATAAGTTACATGTAAGGTGCATGGCTTTGACAGACTTTCGTAAGGATCTAATCGTGATTGACAAATTTTGTATATCGTCCGCTAAAGTTCAAAAGGAACTAAATTTGCAAGTCTCGAGCAGAAAGGGGTCACATGCAGAGTTGGCTTGCTTAATGTTCAAAGGAGTCGGTGCAACACGTTTATATGCATTGCCCCGTTAGCAGGAGTGGAAATGCAAAAGTCCCCGTTCTGCTTTAGAATTATAGTTACAGACAGTTAAAATACTATCTCGCATTTAGGATTTCCGCATGTAGCCCCTTTTACTCTTTAGTCGAAGTCGTTGAAGATATATGTTATGTGAGCTCCTAGACACAATGTGCACAGGAGATGTGACACAAAGAGTGTACAAGGAGAAGCCTGAGTTGGGGAACTGTGAGATTTAAATGAATGTGAGGTGCAAGCAATAAGCACGCCGTGAATTGATATGAATTACTCTGGAAAGCTAAGAGTTTATTCTACTTAAAGTAATTTGGCCTTAGATAAAATTTTTAGAATTTTTAAGAGGAAAATCAGCAGAGAAACTCAAAAAGCGAACCTAAATAGCATAGTAACGAATGCTTGGAGTTAAGAATATTGATTCGCATATATAAGGAGAGTGGACACTCAATCTGACAAGTGAGGTAACGCCTGGGTTGGGAGCTTAAGGCGAGGTGCTTATTTATTGATTGCGGGAGGGGTCCAATACATGCAGGTAACGACATAGAGACTTCAAATATTTGACTAAATATATTTTACACAAACATAATATATTAGTTAAGTACTGGCATTGCCATAGGAACAAATTGCCACTCCTGGACCGAACACGGATAACAAATAGGTCATTTACAGCAAATTATCTACAGGTCATGCATCTTAAGATAGAGTGCAAATTGCCAAAGCGAACAGAGGTAGGTAAACATTGATTAAAAATAGAGCAACGTCCGTTACAGCCTACTAAGAGAGTAGAAGTGGCGTCAAAAGCACATTTCAGTGCAAAACCCGGCTATGTTACACACTCTGGGACGCAAAAGCATAAATTAAATTACAAAACTGGTGTCCTTCAATTTTCAATTCACAGGAAAAATTTTTTGATTGGATTTTAACTCTATAGAAAACAATGATAATCAACTTGAGCTCCGAAATATTTTGAAAACTTGTCATCCACATGTGGACAGCATACTTGGTTGTTGTAGGATTTATAAAAAATTTACGTGTGGGGACGTGAATAATTTTTTTAGAGACTTTGTTCCAGAGAGCTGTAAATATAGGAGAGAGGGAACGACGCTTTTAGTGTATGATGAAATACTTGATAGTTTGATACTCAAGTGGATATGAGAGAGTTGTGAAGGAGGATAATATTTACTTAGAAGAGTGAGAGCACTTTGAGAGGATCTCGTCTCTGATCCAAGCGAAAGTCCAGCCTGAAAATGAAAAAGTTTGGGGCAGGCACGAACGAAATCACTCTATGCATTATTCTTGCTTACAAACAACTTTTACAAGTTGTTTTTTATTGCTTGTATTTATATACATACAGTCAGAGTCACAGTGGATAGAGCAATTCTATTTTTAGTAGCTTATCTGGACGGCTCCTAACACAATAATTTTTTCTACCGTCATAAGCTTAGCTTTCTCATCAACTTTCCCTTCCACAAAGGCAGTCGTCAGGAGTGGTTAACCCAAAGGATTAAATGTTCTGTCAGGACTGAAAAACAAGAGAACGTCATTGAGTTTACCGTGTGGATGTGTCTGAGTGTTTTTGTGGAGAAAAACCTTATTTTTTCCTACTTAACCATGTCTCCAGGGACCTGACTTGATTTTCAAGCAACTTCCATTTAATATCATGGGAATACATACCAAGAGCTTATTACATATGATCAACGCTTTTTTTCAACTTTTCCTCTCCTCACTCTCCTCTGCCAGGGCTGGGACACAAGAGAAATGAAAACTGTGCAAATTATTTGACGGTAGCATAAATTAACTTGAAATGAATTACTTCCACTCCGCCTGCTATATCACTATCGCAGAAGCCTCATCGGAGCTTATTATTTTAGACTTGATTTTTTTTTCTCCTGAATATTTCCCTCACAATTTGTTCCCCTAAGCTAGACTTTTTTCACTTGAAATAAAATTATTCAGATTTTATGGCTAATTTCACGCATAATAAATTGGAAAACCAAGATTTTCCCCTCTCTTCAAAATCTGACCTACAAATTTGCACAAATCTAATTGGACCAATTGTTGTGTACATAAAAGAACATGTGCATGTGAAAATTTGTAATTTGAAGGGGCTTCACAAATTCAATCGTGCGGAAATCCCTCCAATATAAAATGTAAACAAGCACAGAATGTGAATGATGGTGGAAAATCTGATGATCTTCCTAGGATTTCTCAAAGCACGAACAGAGGCCACAAGGAAAAAAATTCGTTCCCTAAGCGATGATATTATAGTCATCGCTTTCTTTAAATGCCTTTTAATCCAAAGTTCATTGGCTTGATATGATTGAAAAGGACGGACTCCTAATAATTAACAATAGTGTCTTCTTCCGCGGATCAAATTTATAAAACTTGTCTACGCTCCCTTTATTTGTAAAAATCAGCTTTGATATCTTTAATCTTTACTGCTTCTTCCCAGGAGGTTAGTATAGAAAATCACATGTATTTATATGAGGGATCAAGCTCTCATATATTTAAAGGATGTGGAGTGTTAAAAAGGGAAGTGGCGTCAAAGCTGTATAGGGACACAAGTGTTGCGTCTATCAACCACTCAAAAAGCTATGGAGTAAGGAAATACAGCCCAATGAAGTTGATTCAATCTCCTTACAAAATCTTCTAAATAAAAGGGACAAAAAAATGCTATCCCGCTGGGATGTAAAAAGCTTCCCATTTCCCCCCGTTGTGACCAACATTTTTGAGCCGGAGCTTCCAAGATAAATGAGACATCAACAAATTTCTTAAAATCTTTCCCAACTTCTTTACCCCCAATGATAAATCTCTCAAGGTTATTACACAGCTCCTTTCTCCTCATATGTTTCACAACTTATAAGCAATTACCGAATGCAATTAAATACACAGCTCGAATTGAAATGCACATTCAATAAGGGATTCAATAATAACCTGAAATGTCGTCATCTGCTCATTTAAATTCAGCTCAATCAATAATATCAATGCTGCCTTGGACTTTCTCTTGGAATCAGCTGGAGAAACTGCTGGAGAAAGCAGTTTTCTTCTTAAGAATTCTAATGCATTTGCTTCGTATACTATATACGTATTTTTAATGTTACCAAAACCTAATGTAACTTATGAAGGTGAAGTTTTTTCGGGAGCAAAATCAATGTTGGCACGGATGTTGAATGCTTCACGTCTTTCATGTCGGTGACAGTTGCACATTATACACGTACAAATACTGGCCTTTTACTAATAGAAGGTACTTAGAAGGAGAAACGTTGCAGTTGCAAGGAAGAATTATTTGAGAGGAGGATAAAAAATCTAAGGGAGTATCCATGTATAGGAAAAGAGTAGAATTTCCAATGTTTAGGATTACATTAAGCTACGCCATCTCAGTCGGAGAGAGGTTTTGTCACAAGAAGGAACAGTACGATTTATTTTATGATGACTCCCCATTTATTTCCTACTTTATGAATTGTCGCAGTGGTCTATTGTCCACGAAGGAATCAAAGCTTGATGGTCGCTTGTGCGACGACGATACCGAGGCTACAATATATAAGAGTACAAAAGGCTTTTCAACATCCATCAAGCCACCCAGGATTTAACGTGTGACCTTCTTCACTTATTTCCTCGTGGTATTATTTACGTCCATTCCCTGTATATAGCTACTCCTCCAGTGCAGTGGAGAAACATCTCGCATGAGAGTGAGATGTAGAAAAATCCCCTTAACCACAACAGAGAATCCTCTTGTAGGATTTATTTTATTTTTGTCGTTTACATACGTACGTAGGGAGAGCTACAGCTTCTAACAATAGTCATTCCTTTTATATGGCAACAACTAAATACGTTTTTTATAATGTGTCTCACTATAACTGCACATCAGTTGTGGAATAGGACTTGTGTTTCAGAAAAGGGATTTTTCTGTACTACTTTACGTCTTTTCCTACAGGTTAATCGCTTCTATTTTATTCGGATGGAGCCGAAAGGAAGGAGGAAATTCTCAAGTTTGTTGATACTTGGAGTGAAAGAGCTGAAAGAGAAGAGGAGGAAAAACCATGGGGGAAAGTTGAGAATAGAGATAAATCTTTGAAGAATATCATCTCACGGAATTCCGACATATTCTCCAAATATTTATACTCGCGTTTGACTCACTACCTGAGAAATGATTATTCCCAGAAGACGTGAGGTGGGAAAGGGAAAAGTAGATAGACCCCGGTGTGTGCATGAAGCTCCACTGACCATGTTGGATTTTATTTATTTCCAATTAATTTTTATTGTGAGGCAAAAGCTCAAGGGCAACGGCTCCATTCATAACTTTTCAAGTTCATAGCGTTATCCTTTTCCAATTCATGTCACACATCCTCTCCTCTCATCATTCTCTGTCCATGGACTTCAGATGAGAAATTGAACTTGCACAAGTCGTCAGCAACTTTCAAATAAACAAGCTCAATAAAGAAATACGTGCTTCTTGAGCACAACAACCGAGGAGAAATAAGTGCTGGCCTTGGGAAAACCCTCACCGTAGAATTAGTCCTATAATTTTATAGAGCAGTTGCCCTGAGGAAACGTTTCTGTTTTTTCCCAATTTTGGTACATTTGAAATTTTAGCATGAAAATTATAACATATACTACACGTGAGTTGTGTTACTATGAGAAAGAAAGTTTTCATTTATAAAACCAAAGTCTGTTCCAAATGAAATGAAACTATGAAAAATTCAACCTACACATGAGTCTAATTTTGAATAGTTTCTCTCCACTCAGCCATTAATTTCCATTGTGCTGAATGTATGTATTTTGCTATTTAAGAGGAACTCTCCCAGGCCGAAGTTGTCATGCAGAGACTTTCAAAGTACAACGAACACACGTTACAATTTACATTTTCTTGTTATGTTAACCACTGTCCAATCCAAATGGGATGCATAATTCATGAGTAATCTATATAATTTATAAAATTTTACACTTCCACTACTAGTATGTAGGAAAGCATAAAATGAAGAAAAAAGTTTCATGGGCTGTAAATGCAACTGCGGGTAACATATGGAGATTTAACCAATTCTTCCAGAACACATGGGCTGACAATATTTGAAATGCATGTATATTCATGGACTCTTACCCTTTAAATTCTCGCTCAAATAGCTACTTCACTGCACTGGAACCGCCACCAAATATGGGAACGTGCCCTGGAATATTTAGTTTGAAAATCAGAAATTAATGAACGATGAGTTTGGAAAGGCAAATGTGTGGTTACTGTATAGGGGTGGGAAAAACGTCAGATAGGAAATTTACACATAGAGTTGTATATAGTAACGAGGATTTTATCTCTTCATTGATTTTTAGCGTTAGTGAGTTAATGAGGCAGTGTTTTAATTGCAGGGAAATACTGTCACCAAACTATACACACTCTCCGCCAAAATTCAATTCCCTTTGTTTTAAATTACACATAATCTAAACCATCCTCACACTAAACATCCACTACCACCGCATTTGTTCTTTATAGCTTGGACTCCAAGCAATGAATGTGGATTCTCTGGCTTCTCTCTCTCTTTCTTTCTTTCTCTCTCGTCCGTATACAGTCCATGTATTTTCATTACCCCATTTGACTGGTGATAACGCAGTTCGTTAAGTAGAAAAGTAGCCATGCCATATCTGTTAACATGCGTGTGTGAAAAGTGAAAGGAGGTGACGGAGTCGAGACTGACTACAGCCAAAATCCCAGAGACTTTCTCTCTTTTAGTATAGGAAAAGTTTTAGCGGTGGTACGAAACTTTAGAAGCAGATGCGCTTTTTCGTGTTATCTGAAATACCATGTCCCTTGCAAACGCAGCATTTAATTATATTCATGAAAAATGACGCTTGAACAGTCGATAAGAAGAAGAAGAAAAAAAGCATATAATTTTTAGTGGGGCAGTTGGTGGTGAAAGTAGTAGTCATAGGAAAAGCAAAATGTCATCCACAATAAATCACCATAAGTTTTCCTCATGGTTTCCCCCAAGGGATGGTTATGATCGATGCTTTAGGTCATTGTCATTCCCGAGTTCTTGTTTCTTTCATATTATGTTTCCCATGCTATGGCCCGTTGCAGAACATTTGCCATATTTATTTCGGACACGTGTACAAACCACGCCAGCATTAAGCTTAGAAATGATTCCCTCAGCCATTCTCCACATCTGCAATAATTTTACCCTTTGTACATCTTCCTTATAGTTTATTTTACAAAAGTTTCATCAAGAAATTATTTATAGACAAATCAATGTCCCAAGTCTCAGTGTTCATCTTTTTTTTATGTCATGGTAAATATTTTTACAATCATTACTACACGTTAGTTTGGAGTTTGAAGGAGGGAAACGGGAGCTGATAAACAACGCAAGTATAATAATTAAGCCATTGAACATTGCTAATTTCTTTCCCTATCGAGAGATGATCTGTAAACTTATGAGCCTGGTTTATTTCTCTATCTCTATATATGTAGCTATATGAAATTAATTATTTCTCCTTATTAAAACTCAGCGGTGAAGTTTCTGCCTAGAAGGATTTATTCTCATAGAAAATTTTACCAGCCATGACAACAACAATAATTAAAACTGTCAAAGAATAAAAAATCATGGGAGGAAAGTTCGAGGTTAAGTTGTTATTACTTTTCCTTAGGGCAAAGCACTCTCCAACCCTAACTTTTGGTTACAATTAAAATACATCCATGTAAATTACCTGGGGAATTATTCCATGAAATCCTCCCAATTTACTGGATACTACCCCAAGGAACCAAAACTTGTGAGATCGGGATGAAATTGAAATGTCAGAGTTTATTAGAAAATGAGATAAACAAAACTTAAGGATCCCTCCTAAAAGTCAAGTTTCAATTGCCTGGGAAAGTTATCTCCCAAAGTTTGTACTTGTATAGCATCTCCAATATAAAAAATCTTATTGCAATGAACTATATAAACTTGGAAGAAATATCCTGAGTCAAAAAAAGTTGCCATATTCAAATTAATCCAATAAAAAATTGTTAGATTAGAGTTAGATGAGATAAGAAAAATTGGATGGAGAAATTGCAGTGATGCATATTCATGAAGATACTTAGTGTTCCTGTAGTTTGAATATATCATCAATAAATACAAGGGTAAATATACATGTTCAACCATATCACGAGATTACACTTGTCAGTTGAGCCTTAATGAGGCTGATGACAGTGTAAAATCTTCCGGAGTCTGCCAACATTTACACCTACAACGAAACCATTAATATTGGTCCTCAGATTTAACAATTGAATAATGTTTTCCCCTCCACTGACCTACATTTCCCATACATTTTACTAGAGCCCAGACTACCTATTTTTCTTAACTTGATTTCTATACATACATCCCATGAATTTACACTTCCCTCCAATCTCACATGTAAAAGGAGGAATAATGATTATTGTCACATTTATTTTCATGCTAGCACTTTTAATAGACCCCGTCCTCATATCTTTCCTACTTAACAGATTTGCTAGTCATAAATTAATTCTAGACCTAGATCCAAGTCAGAGGGAATGGCTGCTATCGCAAAATAATAATAATAATTGATTTAAATGAGTTCCTACTACATTAGCCTTAGAATTGGCTAAGGCCAAATTCTCTTCTACTTAAATTCAAATTTAGATGTGCAACCTCCCGTCAAGAAAACATTCTCACTCGCATATCTCCAATATATTTACGCTCTTAATTACTACTCCTGGCCCCTACCAAATGTAGTAAATGTTCCATATGTCTATGTATGTACAATCCTTATAGTCCAGAACCTATTCTTTGACCTCATTTCCTACATTCTCCCTGCTTCCTTCCACCCAAATAATAACAACCGTTATCATTCATTTCCTAAATGCATTTGCTTTTCTTTCCCACTCTGCCCATTACTATTACTTTCCATTCCATTTTCTATTCCAATAAAAACTACACCTCCACCATATGGTGGTCTAACAAATGTTAGATTAAGGTACCTCAAGGAATTCACGTCTGAAAAAGCTTGGTGTTTCATCCGTAAAAGCTCTCCTTGTATTTAGTTCCCATAATCAAGTCATTTTTCCAAGCTCAGTGTGTTTCTGTTAATAATAATTACCTACCCCAACAAAAGTGACTATACACTCTGTAGCTCCTTAATTTCCTCCTACTAGCTACATGCAATTTCTATACATTTATATCTACAGTTGTATATGTGTAAAAACGAAAGGAATAATTATTATTACCAACACGGAAGAACATTAGTGGTATGAGGAATGTGAAATGCCATGGAAGGGAGCTAGTTAGAATTAATAATGGCCACTATAGCACTTCTTCCTCAAAAATCATTCTTAATCATCATTTGGCTCCACACGAGTTTTTCCCTTCCTGAATGATAATTATCCCCAGAAAAATTACCCCTCCGCTCCTAATGACTCGAATAATTCTGACAATTTCAGCCTACAAAAATTACCTCCAGATAAAGAATAATACAATTATTATTTGGAAAGGTAAAGAACCCTGTGTGACGCCTGAGCAGCATTGAAGATTCAAGAATATTTACTATTTTACAAGCAATTTTATAAAGGGGGACTATACTTGTTCAGAAATTGTTACCAATAATAATAATAACAATAGACGAACCCGACTCGGGCTCCCAGACACGCAGATAAAGATTGTGCCAGGCCATAGGCGATGCCAAGGAACAAATTTTACTATAATTTTCCAAGAAAATGTATACACATGGATATAAATACATTGAATTTAAAATATAGGTAGATATATCCCTTTTGCTAAAGTATTGCCAGCACAATATCATCCAGAGATAAGAATAAGTTAGCCCACATTGGAAATTCGCCTTGTAGTAAATTCACTCTGAGGATATTATAGGACTACTACAACAAGCCTCACTGAGTTCACAGATCTAGCCAATGCCGAGGTTTTTCTATCCCATAGCCCATAGAGGATGCAACTTAGAATGGAAATTCCCTTTTGCAAGTACATAAACATCAAAGGCAATGCGATGGAATGCGTTGATCTCTCCAGTTTCTAACGGGTTTTACTACAGTGCGGTTGGCGGAATTCATTCTATATGACATTGTGTATAACACTAAAATAAGAGGAACCTTTGGAATCTAGATTATTGCAAATTACATGGATCTACTAAATCAGAATCTTCCTATACACTCTGATAGTTATATGTAATTCCCACGTTATCCTTCTTGCCGAACCTTTTGGAAGAGAAAGCCTATAATTAGTGCACTCACATTCCCATGAAATAATAAATGTAACTCCGTAGTGCGTACTACATAGTTTTTTTGCTAGAAAGAATCTACAAGAAACTGATTGAAAGATCTCACTATTCAGTATATAAAATACTCCACGTCATAACAAGACAAATAAGCTGTAGAAATTTCCAAAGAACTTTTCTTATTTGCACATTGAATTACTTTTCGCGGATTTTTATTTGAGCGTGAAATGATGAAGAAGCTTTCACTTCAGCCTTGAGAATTTTTTTTATCTTCAACGATAAGTTCCTGGCTATCAATTAAATCACCTTATAGATATGCATCGACACGAGCATAAAGTTTCAGGTAGCCTTTTGTAAAAAGCCTTTCCTTTTTAGAGAAAAGGAAAAAAATGCATTAAATAAAATCCTTTCTAAAGTAGCAAGGAAGGGAGGAGAAAGAAAAGCTGTGGAAAAAATGCTGATGTAAAAAAATCCTTCCACTTTCTTCAACCTACCTAAGGCCAATATATATCTTCCGGGGAATTTAAACCCACCTTTATTATAAGTTTGCTTTTAAAGTTTTTTCCTCTTGAGAGAAATACTTAAGATTTTATGGATTTCCGCTCCCATTAGTTCATATTTCAATCACTAATGTATAAGAGCAGGCCTAGTCTTAAAATCCAGGACAATTATTATCCGTAAATGTAAAAACTCAGTGAAACTTTTTCATTTTTTGCGTCGCGTCCTCAAAACTGAAATAATTCTCAATTGACACAAAATCATGGGAGTCTCTGAGGGAAATGAACCTTAAAGTTTCAATATGTATAGGTTTTTATATGGAAATTACTTATAATATAGGAATGTCAATTGAGGGAATAACATATTATCTTCCATGACGCCTCATGATTTACTGTGGCACAAGTTTACTCGGAGCATGGGACTTGATTATGTAAGAGCAGTCTTAATTGAATGCAAAGGTTCGTAGATAATACTTTCTAGTTGAAATTCAGGCCAGGCCACATTTACAAACTAGAGAAGTTACAACGGAACGGAAGTGAGGGCTAGAAGTTGCTCGCTTTTTAAATGCATAAACCTTCTAGGTACATATAAATAGAGGAATATGAACACATGTCGAGTCTAAAACTTGCAAGAGGGAATTCCGTTTTAGAGAACGTGTTCCATTTTCGTGATTAATTCTTGGCTAATTATCTGAGTGCATATTGTGGAGAAAATTAAATGATTATTCCGCAGGCCCCGAACCACTTCACTTACATATTGGTATTTACTTTCCTTCACACGTAGTAATTTACCATGTACAAATGATGGCATGTCATTTGTGAATTCACTCTTTTCTAATGATTTAGTCTGGCTTGTAGTCCTTGTACGTATATGAGTTCATTCATCTCCCCTATAAGAAAATATATGGAAATTCTTATGCAAGCTTAATACTAGTGTTTTTCTTACAAAGGTATGCTTATTCCCCGTTCGTTTCTTTTTCCCTGTACATTTTAATGGCACGGGTGAGTATTATACGCAAATATACGTGATTTCATGAATTCATATATCTTTATCACTCAACATGTGTGTTTATTATGAGGATAGAAATCTCACTACCTACGCGTCATAGCAACGTATACAAAAATCAAATACCTTCATTCATCGAGTGCTTGTTTATTTTTTTGAGGTCAAAAACCCATTTACTACACACTTGACTCAACAAATAAATATATTGTACTAAAAAATTGAGGAAGGCCGTGTTTTTACTGAGTAAAAGAAACAAGGACAGAAGGAAATACTTTCACTTTTTTTGCCAGAATTCTTCTTGATTGAGATGAGCAAGAATAAGGATCAGGTAGGGAAATTTCTGTGAGTTTTTTAAGTTTGCTTTGCCACGTTTAAACTTTGGGATGCTTTTTAGCGCCATCGCATCATTAAGAAGATATAATGTATGAAGGATGAGAAAATAATGCCAAGGTAGGTATCATTTTTGAAAATCTCAACTTATTTTCCAGAGAATAACGTCTAGTTCATTAAATTTGCTGTATTCATTGAAGCAGACTCTTTTCTGCTAAACAGATACTGCCAACAAAAGCATATTTATACAATAGCTTCCCTCTCATTCAAATATTGGTTGTCAACCGTTTTCTCTTAAGAAATCGTCTAAATCGCTTATGTATAAGACAAATAATAGAGGTCTCACTATTGCATTTCTATAACACCCCTGGCTACGTCATAGAATTTCACACACTTCAAAGATGTAAGGGGAAAGACTATAATTAAAATTCAGAATACCCGAAGGAAATGATTAAAAATACCTTGCAATAAATGCAAAGATCAAAGCTTGTGTGCCTGTCATAGCCTAGTTTTGTTTACTAGTTCAGTGCATGATAAATGATTGGAATACATAATTCTGACATAAAATCCAATCCATATGTCATTTCCTTCTCTCTCACTTGATTACCTCCTTCATACCAATCATTTTGATTGGAACTAATAGCTTATTGGTACGGTTGACTTATTCGAGTCGATAATGCTAAAGTTGAAATAAATTGATTCACAACATTCCACCCAAGTTTCTTAACACGCCCTCCCTACTACTAAAGGTTAATGGCGTAGTGAGATTTTAAAAAAGAAACACGCTTTAATTACACATTAGCCCATTTGGAGGCTGCCCGTGAAAGTAAACATGTATGAAGGGAGTGACAAGAGCAGAAAGGTATTTAAATAGCTCTTGACTCACTCCACGAACATCCAACACTATTTCCATTAGGGAAAAAATCTACGGAACTCGGTAGGAGTTTAGCACTTGTGTACTTTGACAGGGGCACAACATTTCCGAGTGCACTGTACACACACACACACACACAAAACAGTAGGGAAATAATAGCACACGTCTTCGTCTTTTTCCTTCTGGTTAAGAGTTCCATATTGACGAGAGAATTTCTACCACGTGAAAAAAACAAGCTAGTAAGTACATGCAATGCCTATAATATATATTTGTTCAAGCATGAAGCTTATATAAGTGCATTTGAAATTACAAGGAGCCATACACTTGGAAACAATAGCATTATTCAGCAGCAGACTTTTTTTTACTCAAGAGTAACAAGAGAGTTCCTTGAGTAAAATAAGTTCCCCAAGACATTTTTGTGTAGGTGAATATTCAGTAGATTCGTCTCGCTGTAAAGTTGTCACCCCAACGTTATGTCACTAGTTCGCTCTACTACTGTAAGGAAGAGAGAGAGAAAGAGTCCCAGAGTCAGTGATGTGTCTTGCTGTAATCACAAGTCGTAACAATGAATTTTAGCCTACAGCTGCCATTCCACAAGAACAAATTGAGTTTCTCAATGAGAGACTGGGAATATTTATACATCTTCTAGTATTCCCATTTCTTGAGCTTGCTATTAGTGAAATAGGTTTTAGGTTTAGAAGTCAACGGTTAAATTGACACAACTCATGGGAGATGATCGTTCACGTCAACTTTTCCCTTCCTCCTGTTAATCTTTTAAGGTCTAATAATTTGTATGTTAGGGTGTCATTTTTCTAGAGTCATTTCACCAGAATGCAAATGTCCCCAAGTAAATTACCATACATATTACATGTTTATGTGTGTGTGTGTGTGATGTTTATAGAATAGAATGCTATGAAAGAGGAAGTGACTCAAAAGTTTTTACTCTATAAAATACATAGTTATTTGTTGTAACTTTTTATTTACATATTTTTTATACCCATGCTCCCAGTAATTTTCTATAGTTATATATGTTTATAGAGGAAAGAATAGGCTCATCATGTATGGGAAACAGAGTGCGTAAGGAATGTAAAGAAGATGAACAGAGAAGACTTTTCCAATGTTTGTTTTGCCACGCAAATTCTATGTATAAATAAAAAGAAACCATGGAAAGGGACAAGCTATCTGTATTGATTTCATCTTGTCGAGCTGCCAAGAAAAAATTAGATTCTTTACTCTCGTCTGCTCCTGCCATAGGAACAAACTGGTATAAGACAAATCGGCTAGTTTTAGAGAAATATTTGTCCTTTTATTTTCTTCCATGTGCTTCTTTCTCAATATACGTACATTGAAAAACTTTCCTTGTACATACATTTTCGTCCTCTGTTTATTAACTGGCCCAGTTCATTGAAAGGATGAATAGAAGTGAGGCCCAAATTTATATATTGACATTCGTTACATAAATTATTTATTGGCTGAAGTTACATTTACTTGAATGATTTGACCGCACGTGTACGTAACTACGTGCACTGCTTTGGATATTTTAAGGAAAATTACCATGGCAATTTTTGTCTTGTTTTATTTCACATATACGAAAAATATCATAAGAATTTTGTTCTTTTCATTCTCCATCACATAACCTCCAAATCTCCGTATCTTATGATGGTTTTCAACATTTTGACCTACTGACTATTTTTGTCCTGAGGAAATATAATGTTGCCCATTATGCCTTAATCTCATTTACTCAATCGTATGGATATTTCCCTAAATTATGATACTCTTTTATTTGTCTTCCATGGCTCCAAAATACAAAAGTATTTATTCATTTGACATACCAAAAGGCCAATAAATGAGTGCTGTGTTTACCAACTCTCGTGAATGACTCCAATTACTACAATTATTTTCGAACCGCGACATGTTAGCCAAATAATACTAAAATACTATTTTCCTTCCTCATCAAGTATTTACATCTATGCTCCCTCCAAAGTCATGTTCTTTGCACGACCCAACTATATTGGATCTTTTATTTTTACCTATACACAATAAAATACAATCCATCACTTATCACTTACAATAATTCACGAAACGTCAATTAGAATAAATATTTTACAACTACGCCCTTATACAATCTTCAAGATAAACGCTCAAAGCGTGAAAGCCTCGGTGATTAAAACAATTCCAATCTACTTTAATACCAAAGGAAAATTCAGCTAAAAGTCCCATACATTTTCCCAGACCATGAGACTTGATAAAAATAGCTCAAATAGGCCAAGATACAAGTTATTAGCTGTAGGAAAAAAGTACAGCGCCTTATGACGTAGTATCTCAAAGAAAAAATATAGCAATATAGCAAGGGAAACTTTGGGAGTGGACAACTATAAAAAAAAGAAATGCCAGACACAAAGATCAATTTCGGTTTTTCCTCAACATTCTTTTCCCCACTTTATGTATCACATGTAGCATCAGTAATGACACTGATTCATGCCTTGTGAGGAAAGGATTTGGACAGAGGAGAAAGGAGTAACCCTCCACTTCACCCATAATTTGACGTAGTAAGTTACAAAACGAGACCATACATCTTCTCTATTTAGTGGTATTCTGCCTGCCTCAAAAAAATCACATTACAAGGGTTACATGTATCTAAACATGTGATTACATTTGTACATACCTAATGCACCACAACTTATAAGGATGTAACAACATAAGAAGGACATAGAAAATGCAAACCAAATTTATTAGCTGAATGAATTCCTTTGAAAGGAAATTTTTTTCCTAGGTAAAAAGGAAGTTACTAGAGCACCGAGGAAATTATTTGGGAAAGGAGCTTACTTTGGTTACCAAAGCATGTTATTATGCACTTTGTGGACAACAATAAAAATTCCCATACAAATGCATGTAAAAATCCACTAACCTTAACGAGAGTAGATACTTCCTGGGAAAAGGAAAAATAAATTCAAGTTTATTGGGAGAAAGGAAAAGTAATCAGGTAGGACTTTTTTCATGTAATTCCAAAAAGTATCTACAAATCCATGTATTATGCAAGAAGATGAAGTCCATTAGACGTATGTACGTATTTATACATGAACGTCAATTGGAATCATTATGTTATCCCAAGGTTAAGAAAAAGCTTTTATACGTTCTTCAACGTACATTTCTCATTTCTAAACTGGAGACCAATGCACGGAGAAGAGTGACAAACGCTCTTGGGAGTCCAGAATCAAGGACATCCAAGCCAATATACTATGAGTTAGTGAGGGAAAAAGTCCATTCCTGGAGTCGTTGGAAAAGCTAATCAAGATTGAGGCTTTTGGCCTTGTGCATCTCCCTTGATTGTAAAAGTCTCCATTTCTTTGTTGTACTTTCCAGATCAATCTCATATTAACATTTCTCTCTCACACGATGATCATCTATAGAAGGAAAATCGTTTGATTTCATTTTGAAAAAATAACCTCCCCGAGAATCTGAACTTCAAGAATGTCTTACTACCAAGAGTTCCTTCTAAGGTGAATTCAAACTTTTCAATAGAATCCCCATCTCCGAGAAAAAATACAATTTAAATATACTCATCAAGATTGGAATTTTTCTGGGAAGGGACTTATCTCAGAATTCCCCTTACTTTCTATACATGAACACAAATAGGGAAATTCATCTGACAGTTTTTTGTCCCCCTCACAACGAATATATTACCCAGGGAAAGCAGTTTCATTTATAGGTAAATTCATCCATTGATTTTTGAATTATTGATCATTTTCCTTCCTCTTTTTTGTTATCTCTCTTTAGTAAAAAAAATGTGTGTCAGGCGGAAAAATCATAAGTTTTTTCGAAGTTTCTCTTATATTTGAGACACTAGGAAAGTTAGAAAAAGTTTAGCGTTGAATAAGAATGGGTGACTTCCCAAAGATAAATGTTTTTTTTCACGTCACATTTATATACAGATACGGAAGAAAAAAAAAGAATGTAGAAGAATAGGAAATGTGCATCATTTCTATAAACACTTTGACATAGAAAGCTCGCTGATTTTTTCCCGGATTTCTTTTTCGGGTGGGGGTGCTGAGAAGAACCGGACAAGTGGACAGAAGCCCCATTGTGTTTTGTTTGAGATCGTCAAGAATCCTACGAACCATTCATTATTGTGTAACTATACAAACAGGAATAACAAAGCAACATTCAACGGTATAGAGAACAATCATCGAGACAATCTCACAAGTCGATAAGTTTCGCGGATGAAAGGCAAATCCTTTAACGAGCATTTTTCTAAAAAATTCTTAGCCAGTATTTTGTGCTGAGAATTTTTATGGAGAGGTTATACGTATACAAAAAGCGTGGGAATTTCCAAGCTTTGGTATAATATAGATACAACTACATATAGGAGGGTTTCATCCAGAAAAACTACAGGGAAATAGCATGGAGTAATGCTAATAATTTTTGGCAACTGTTTTCACTGGTTGAGTGCATTGCATGGGAAATCCGTCCTTGTTCTCAAGACATATGAGAGTGAAATTGGCTCTAATTCTAATGTCTCACCATGCGAATATAACTGAAAGTGGAAGTGAGGATTTATAGGGGTTGAGTTTAGTTGTTTCTAGTACTACATATGTATAGCATGCCATACAATGTGAGTACACAGCTCACTGTTTTATTGACGACGAGTGATTTAATATTAAACTTCTATGCATTCCAATCAAATTCTTTGCATCCTTTCACCCTATAATTTAAACATCAAGGTACAGACGCTAATAAAGGATATATAAATATGTATTTAAAGAAAATACATGTGTAATCTCTGCTATAGGTGGATTTCCCCCCATGAGAAATATATATAATAATAATTATAGCTATACCAGCAGAATGTTTTAGTTTCAAACTAACGAGCAATTCCGCACACCCCTTTCTCCAAATTCTCAACTACCATGAAATTATCTATATATACACAGGACAGAGACACATTACTCTTACAAGGGAAAATCTGCCAGCATGGAACTGACCTGGATTTTCTGCCAATAGCGAAATTAACCAAATAACCGTCGATTCCAAACAGTTAGGAAAACTTGTGCCAAGTAGGCAGAAAAGTCTATGGATTTTTCTAGACCTATCCAATACCTTTGGCAAGTCTCTCAATTTTGGCCCTTTTAAATGGCTTACTAGAGATGGGTGAGAAAAGCCCTAAAAACAAGGTATAATTTGTGTGTAGAAATAAACTGGACAACTTCATCCCCTCTATATAGGTCCTTTCTCGTAGAATTAAACGCACTTCTCTGGATATGGAGAGAGACAAGTTTTTGAAGTATAGGAGAAATTTCACGTTGCGTATAGAGCTAAATAATTACGACAGGGTTGCAGGTTGCAGTTGCTTCACGTTTGGGTTTTGTATCCGTTCCGGATCATCTAAACTCGTATCCATGTGACCAGTCCCTACCTCAATTTACTCGCTACCACTGCTACGTGATTGCATTTCCAAGAAAACTCTTTTGTTTTCTCCTCCTTTTGTATAGGACTCAAACGTACAACCTGTCTTCTCTCTTACCCTTCTCGTGTCTGGGCTTGATTTGTGGTTGTTGCTAAGAGAGAGAGAGAGAAAGAGAAGAAAAAAGCAGCTGGAGAGACCTTTGTGAGTTAGATAGGTAATCACCACACCGCGGCTAGTCTTTAAGGAAGGAGAATTTCCTTGAAAAACGTACCATCTAAGTGGTTGCTTTCTTGAAATTCCCGACTTCTTCTGTATAAAAGAGCAAACCCCATGGTTTGACTCAACTATACAGCTTGTTCAAAGAACCACTCAAGAATTTTCATCAATTGCTCTTCTATGCTTTCTCCATATTAAATTATACTGACCAAAGGGAAAGCGCTTTTCAGGTAAAATTCTCAACTGTTCCGTTATTGCTCAAACTTGAACTGCTTTGTTGTCATAGGGGAGCACTATCTACATGTAAAATATAAATCCCTTCTATCTAACAAGGACTTTATTTGATTAAATTTTATTTGAAGGTAAAGATCACAGGATTATTTGGGCAACTTGAAACGTGAAATAATTTTCCATTACTATGTGTTTGTACTATGACATGTAATTCAATGCTATAGAACTAATTTGCAAGACTGAAGCATGTTTCGGAGTAGAATACTGGAATCAAAATAAATTAGCGTGTACATAATTTTTGTATAAAATCTGCATCACAAAAGGCACTAATCAAAGTGTTTAATAAGTATGTTCGTATATGACAGGCTGGAAATTGTACTTTCCCAGGAATTCCTTTCGGCTTGGTTTTTTACAATCTAGTGAACAACTACAAAATAACTCTGCTTCCCTCGTCCGACAAACAAAAGTAAAATGGAAGGACTTGATAATTTGAACAAATTATACTAGTAACTTCAGTGTGCTCTATAGTGTAGAGTTACAGAGGTACGATACTTTCAATTTATCCCGGAATGATTACATTCTATTCTAGGAATTAAAATGTATATAAATGCCTGTGTTTTTGTGCACGTTGCGGAAAGTTATTTTGTAATGAGAAAATTAGCATACGCATCGCTTCAAGGCTAAGTTATAGTACATAGTGGTAAATGAAGGGTGTCTCTGTGACAGTAATAAAGACTAAAAGAGTAAATTTGTTCAAATATCAGAAGAGGTCTTAATTAAAGAATTATTTTCTTTAGATGACGTCTCACCCCTTCACCAGTCTCTCACAAGCTCACTAGCTAGAAAATCTATATAATATTATATAGCCTGCCTTTAAAAGTCCTGTAGATGTTGGTGAAGTGAATCTAGAAAATCTTCCATTACCAAGACTCTGACCATCGAAAAGTGTCTGTCAGTCAGAATAAAAGGGAGGAAATTCCAGGAGAATCCAACCATATGAATAATTCAACTAGATCAAACAAAACAAATCCTAAGGAAAAGCATGCGTTCACTCTGAGGAATACAAAGTAGCATCTCCGAGAGAAAACTCTTTCAAAATTACAAAAGCTCCCTCAGCTCTCTTCTCCTACCAAGAAATTACATACATTTTTACCCATACGGATACTTACGTAGTAGGAAATTCCATTGGAATTCCTAAAATTTCTCAATTTTGTCATTTATGTTCATTAATAATTTCCAGGAAGAAATTTTTACCAACTTATACCAAAAAGACTCCGTATTAATTAATTTGGTATCCATAATGAAGCCTTGATCAGTTGCGGAAAGTGAGCTTCCTCTTTGTATGTAATCTAATCTCATGTAATTAAGTGTAATCCAAACTAATGACTTTTTACCTAACCTCCTGCTCCCCACATAAAATCATGCAGTCAATTTTACCTGGAAAAACTTTTTCCCAAAGGAATTCCCCAAAAATTCCTTGCCAATGTAAAATCTTTGGCCATTTCCTCCTATATTTATCACAAAGAAACTTTGCTAGATACAGGAAAGCCTGCTAAACGCAAATAAGCACCAGAGAGCTGCATACTCAAAAGGATTCCCAGGGGAATGGTTCTGTGGTTATCTCCGAAAATTCAACGTACCCTTTTTTCTCATATACTTAAATATGCTGTAGCTCTATCATATAGGTCCTATAATGCAGCTATAGTGAACATTTACATTGTACCATATTATGCTCCAATGTAAATGCACATTCAAGACTTATGTCACAAAGAAGAAAAATCCCCGCTAGTCACTTAATTGTGGTTACAAGCAACTATTTTAAGCCTAACTTCTTCCATGTATATTCACTCCACACTTTGTATTTTCTAATTTTGACTTGCTTTCTTTATCTTTGTCTATAATACACGCCTAGCTAACTCATGGAATGCTCCTATTTATTAGATGGCTCTATACTCTGCTTTGGAACATGGCATACAAGAGCTTAACAAACGTTAGTATTAAATACCACGTATAATCTGTACAAACTTGGTCTGTGTGTAGGCAGTAAAAGCTAAAGGAAAAAAATAATTATTGTGCATTTTTATGTAAAAGTAAAAGTCTACGTATTTATAGATGCATCCATGTAAAAACTCAAAGCCCACAAGCACTCCAATGCAACGGTATAAGCACCAAGGAAAATGGGAAGCAGCAAACGCGGAGAAATGAATAGCTTCACACCCAGACTCAGCGACTATACCCGAGTTTACTCAAGAGTAACTTAAGAAAAGTCCACCGAGCTTTATATACAGTCATCGGTTATAGCTCAAAAACATAGTCATAGCCCTATAAAAATATAATACCTCATCAATTCTAGATGATCTGGTTACTTCAGCTATTAACTCTCTGCGATGTACTTTTGTAATAAATGGCTCTAGGACAAAATCGCATTATCAGTGAAAAATAATGGAAGCTGTCGTGGCAATTAAATGTCTATGTAAACATTATGAGGCTTTTCATACATATTCATATACATACAATGTCATCTTCCTCCACCAATCCTCGTGTGCATGTCAAGCCTTGAAAATTATTTTTTAGAAAAGGTTTTTTTTATACTTAAGAAAAAATACTATAGTTAAAGAAAAGCCCTGGCTGAAAATAAATACTGTGAAATGAATATCACCTACGATCATCACAAACAAACAACCTACTCGAAAGGAGCATCCTATTTCTTTGTATGTAACTTTCATAGAGGTAAATATAGTGCACATGTAGTAATGTGAACGTACGCAGTTAAGTAGAAGGATGAGCGTAGGCACACACGGCGGTATTCACATCCGACAAGAATAATCTCTACACTATAAATGCAAAACAAGTGTTCGCTCTCCCTAGTTTTTACTAACTTGACGTCTGCTCTGTCCTTTCTCACGAAAAAAGATACGCACTCTGATGATGCGATATAGCTCCCGTAAGCATACGTAATTTCCACGGACTAGGTGAAGGATATGCGGGGATTTCTTTTTCCTACTCTGTGAGCTTTTTTTCTCCATTTCCTCAATGAAAATTTAAATGTAATTCTTTGAGTAATAATGAACTCCAATCAATCTTCTGAAACCAAAATCCTTTCGCTCACCATCCATGGAATAAATTAGAATATCGAGTAGTAGTAAATTACTGGGTCCTTTCAAATTATGCACTGTCCCCATTCCCATTTTCTATATGCCTCATTAATGCTATTCCAGGCCCCAAAAATTGTAACCTCGGATGGAATCAGTATTGACGCATGAAAAATTGACGCTTTATTATCAAGCCAGAAGGAGTGCACTTGTGATCAAGAGGCATAGCTCTTTGCCCCATTTTCATCTTCTTAAAAATTTTGAGGAAGAACGAGTCATGATTTTTTCAAGGGCTGGTAATGAAAGTAAAAAAAAAGAAGTAAAATGGAGAAATTATTATCGTGATGTGAGAGCTTTGAGTTTCAGGCTGGTCTATTCTTAAGATTATTGTTGCCTCCATCAGGGATCCTCAGATTATTCAAGTGCCGTTAGAAGCATAATAAGGAACACTTTATTTTAATTCTTGCATTAATGCCACTGCAATGGTATGCACTCAATGGACATAATATCCATGGAAATAATGGGACCTGACCAAATTCAAATGAGTTTCTAATGTATTTGCAATTGTATTTAAATGCTCTAGAAACTCACTTATATTTTCTATGCCTTATGTATATTGTGTAGCTTAAAAACGTTAACCATGAACGAGCTTTGCTTACATTGGCTCTTACAAATGCATTAGTGTAAATGGAGACAGGAAGAATATAACTCTGGGGCAAAATACGTAAATAATCACAATAGAATGGGATTTTAAATCTCAAATTTTACGTTTCAAGCAAGCGACTTTTAACTTTTTCCTGTCCCTTTAACAAAAGGCAGGTCTATTTTAAATGTACGTGTATCACTGGAAAGGCTAGAGTGAAGGAGGGTAATAAACAGAATACAAGTATAATGTAAATCCTCCCTAGCTCACTCCTATATGTTGTCTACATTTCTCTTGGAAGATCAACATAAGCTGAAAGCCAATTTCTGTAAAATGCAAAAGAAATCTCACGGATTAAGACCCTCTGAGAGGATAATTTAGCTCTCTTTGCCACTTGATCCTAAACTCAAGGAGCTTCTCTACCACTCCTGTAGCCACATCATTGAAAATCCTCCATTCAAATCTACACAAGCCCCTTTAACATAGGTTTCTACTTACGCTATCACACAGACATCGCCAATGTTTAGTATTATTGTAATCTGAGAGTCTCTGTGTAAGTGCCTCTAAATGTATGCACATACAAATATGTAAGGAATTTGGAAATAGCAAGATTAAAGTCTATCCTCACCTTCACACACTTCCCAAAGCATTAGAATCTCCATAGCTCAATAGTGAGCGAGGGAGGGAAACTTTTTTTTGTGCGTACATTATTAAATCACCGAGTAATAAATCCTTTCTTGAGAAATTACTCTTAATTTAACATCTAAAACCACATGGCACATGTTAGCAATATTTTTTAAACGACACTTTTTCACAGACAAGGAAAAAAGAAATAATGTTTTTCAAGAATTCAAGAGTTTTTTATAACACTTGTAAAACGTACTTTACTCCCTGCCCCCTCCATGTGCACATAAAGTATTGAATCAACTATTAACTTCAAAGAACACCCAAGATTTTCCTTTAAGATTTTTTTTTCTCTACAAGATTTATAAATTCTTTATCTAAGCCATAAATTGAAAGTAAAAAAAACTTGATCAACTTGATCAATCGAAGGTTTCAAGTTAAATTAAAATTTATTCTCACTCGTGCTGAACGTCTGATAGTGTATCAGACCCATATGCACATATCTAGCATAATGTAACAAAAGGCATGCAGACATATTATATTTCATCGATACTAATTTGATACAGGAAATGAGAAGGCGTATAAACAAATTTAACTAATTTAATTCCCATCTATATTGCCTAATAGCTCTCCCTACATGAGCCTATGTTTTTCACTCAGGGGATTTATGGTGACACAAATAAAAATCAATATTATTAAAACAAGCCTATAAAGTCGTCTAATTGAAAATAATTGTTTTTTCCCGACTCCCCACGATAACAATTATTACAGGACATTTTCTTCTACACATACACACATTCACTACAAAAGTATTGAGAAGGACGGAACAGGTCTCAATTTCCCATTTAAATCCTATGATGTTTATTTATTCAAACGCACATAAGAATTAGTAAATAAAAATTGTCATCCAATATTTCCTGTGAGGTCTGTAAAGTTACAATTTAAAAACATATTGTGAATAATTTGAGTGCTACAGACGTAAGAAAAGTAAATAAAAAATAACACTAAAAATTGCAAAAAAAGTGCCGAAAGGGGGACAAGAGTTCAAATTGGCATTCAAAATACATTTTATGATAGCATTTTGATCCAAGGCAGTCATAAAATTTTTTCTTTACAAATTCACCATAGAACTCAAAAAAAATTAGAGAGTTGAATGAATGAAATGTGGAATACATCCACAAGCCTACATTTTGTCTGTTCTAGATTCAAGCTCCAATATTGATTTCGTGTCTTCAGTATCTATATGGATCATAATCCAAATGAAGGCTATTATGCCCCTTGAGAATATACATACATTCGAATAAGAATGCTCTCATAGAAGACAAAATATTGCACAATAAACATTTGAGAGCTTTAAACAAAACAATATTTAATTCCATCGTAATGAGGAGACAGGATGACGCAAACTCCTACACAAACCATCTTAATACAAGATCAAACTCAATAAATTTATTGGCAGTTGCTTTTGCTATGATATAATCCGCTTCTACTATCATTAACTATATAGTAAGTCTGGTAAATAAAATAAATAAATGATAAGTCTGATCAAGGCAATTATCAGCAGAAATAATCTTCACAACCAAGATTTTTCGCCTGCCTTTGCATTTGCAGACCATTAGAAGCCAGGCCAAGGCTTTATAGTAAAGGAAGAGAAGAGAATAAGAGAATTGATGATTGTAAAGAAAGAGCATTATATCCTATAAATACGTCGGAGCATACATAAGCTATGTCATGTATACTCAGGGAGACAAACTATAGCGCCGTCCCTTGGACTCTTGTCATCCTCATCTCCCCAATTATAACTTTACTTTTCTATCTATTTTTTTCTTCTCCTCTTGATTGTATATAAGCTTGTGCTGGTGCACTGACCCTATAAGCTCGCCAAATTGTAATAAGTATATATTTACAATGTTGTTATTTCAGCCGCATTAAAAGTTGTAGAGATTTTAGCACTTCACATTATACCACATATCTCCTCTATAGGTAGAGATCAATCTGTGTATACTCACGTAGACCAAAAGTTATTATCAGAATGAGAGAAGAAGAGGCAAACCCCAGCCAAGAATCTCTCTTACGGCAAACATGTCAACGATCAAGTATGCAAGACATTACTTGCAATTGCAAATGAACTGTATTCCTTGGGCCCTACTTTATTCTCCTAGAATGGCACATTGAGCTAGGCCCCGTGTATTAGCTGTACAAGAACACGTTTCTATAAAAGGGAAACCTCAGTTTATTTGTCATGCATTAGTATTTGGTCACGATTTTGCTCTCCTCTCAGATTCATCTCCGAACAGCTAAAGACCCAACAGAGAGTTATCAACGCGCTAGAAATATCAAAATGCATCCTGTAGCTACTACAGCTCAATATACAAATTGTTAGGGAGATATTGTTGTGTACAATACTTTTGTGTACACAGCCTTTATGGATACACAAAAGGTTGGAGTCTGGGAGAGATTTATTGGAGGTGCGTTTAAATGCCATAGGAAAATTATCTTTCGTTCCTGCTCCTCCATCTGTATCCCATGTGTCCCTTATCTGTTCACAGCTGCCCAAAAGCAAAGTCTAATGCTCTTCATGATTACGTTCATTCAACAAACTTTACACCATTACTGTTTTAATTATCCCTAAATAGCTCACATGAACAATACTGATTAGGTTGGAGTAGGCTTTGAAAGGAAACCCTTTTTCTCTTATCCGTGGTTAGGGAAAATTAATGGCATCGACCGTTCCAATGTTCCTCGCATGCATATAGCTCAGGTGGAGATTACCGAGGAGAATTATAATAATTATAGGTCCTACTCTCTATGCTATACAAGTATCGTCCATAATTATTTTTACTTTACATAAATAACATATTCATCATTTCTTTTCAAAACAACCGATAGTAGAACTCAATGCGGAGCTTTTCCCTCATGAATTTATTATTAACGCTCCACCCTGTAATCACACAATGTCATTTATAATGTAATTTTCTGCATTGTATGGATTTTTGCAAATTCCCTCAAGCAAATTAAAATAACTCTTTACATTTGATTAGCTTATGAAAACATTGTGCAAGGAGAACCATTGTGCAACCACCAGAAAAATAAATACAGTTACTTGAGTAATATTTTAGGAACTGTGAGGAGATGAGGGAAAATCAGTTTAATTATTTTATGGGCAAAACAAGAATAATTTTAGCACTTCCAAAAATCCTTTTCTTTTCCCATGGACTTGGAAGTAGCTCTAACTTTCTTGTAACTACAATTCCTAAATTATAAGCCACACACTAGAATTACCTCTTGAGTACATTATTCAACCGCAAGCTAATTCTGGGCCTTGTGCTTACGTTTATGAAGAATGTACGACAGCCAATTATGTCAAGAAGTTATACAGTGACTTAATTCAGTCAAGCACCATTCACCAAATGCCAAATAGTAATATGGCTACATTTAATTAACAAAGACTTTTGGAATTTAGTAGGAATTTTCTCCTAAACCTTACGTACATAATGGATTATGCATGTAAATCCAAGCTTATACGTTATATTCTCCTAGAGAATCCACTTACGTCAGTCAAGACAATTAAATTGAAAATATTCTCACAAGATTAACCTTTCTCCCCTCTGGTTCTGCATACGTGGATGGGCCGGTTATTAAATTAATTCTATTACGGATGAGCTATTCTCACATATGTACATATTCAGATTTTAAACGTATATTACAAGAATCGAAGCATGGGGAGCGACAAGAGGAAATTAAAGGTCGGTGGTAATTTAGGAACCAACTAAGATACAATACTGATTTCAAAAGCAAAATGAGTCTTTTAGTAGTAATAAAATATGACACACAAGTATCATTCTAATTGTCGTGAGTAGCAAATATGTTCAAAGGATTTTCAGGAAATTGTTCAAGAGTGTAAAAGCAACGATGTGTCATCCACATTGAATCACATACTTGAAGAATTAATTTTGAATTAATTTCTCAAGATGCTCCTTTGACATCATCATCTTTATAAATAGATACGTGCGCCTACATAGCTAATGAATTTACCTTTAGCTTTAAGTAACGTACCTGATTTTTTCATCTTAAGTGTACCTCCTAAAGGCCAAAGATCAGCTCCAATACAGGGCGAAAGGGTAGAAAATTGATATTGAAACTAAACGAACTTGCACATTCCCCCAAATAATAAACACACCCTTGAAATCGTCGGCTAAAGTGCAAAAGGGGCTATACGCAGAAATCGCTTGAACGGGAATTAACATGCGGCACCATGTATAAGCGGTGTCTGCGTATAGCCCCTTTTGCACTTTAGCCGACGAAATACACAGAATGGTATTTCTAGGAAGAAAATTACCCTTGATTCTAATTAATAATTGCAAAATAAATATGAGCTCATAATCACACCAGCCCTTGACAAAAGGTGGAGCGATTTGAAAATTGGAGCAGCACAATCAAAGGAAAATATTAGTTTTCCAAACCCCTCACATTACATATCCTCTCCTCCCTTGATTAAACAACAA
Source organism: Spatulosminthurus flaviceps (assembly GCA_034693705.1). Lineage (NCBI taxonomy): Eukaryota > Metazoa > Arthropoda > Collembola > Symphypleona > Sminthuridae > Spatulosminthurus > Spatulosminthurus flaviceps. Next base: position 24,422 of record JAQFXU010000468.1, on the reverse strand, counting down.
AAGATCTCCACACTCAGCCCAACTTTGTTAGAATTTAACTCTCGGAAGAATTTATTATTATTCTCATCCCCAGTGAAACCATTGTTCCATTCCTAATTTCTGCATCTACTTTTGTCAATATACTAAATGACCGAATTCCACACATATGTCTCCCATTCTGAAAACCCTCCTTTCTCCTACTAATTGAACTATATGAACTGGTATTTGAAAGAAGGGCGGTCTCTCTGTACTAAACTGTCAACACAATACACACATACACACACATACAGAGACACGAAACCCGCAGAAAATGAGTAGATATGTAAACGACGAACGAAAATTAATTAATGATTGAATGAAAAGTGAGAAATTCCACAGCTTGACTAAAACTCTCCATCTCTCCCACAAGCCTTGACAAGCAACTGTCACACGGAAATCCCATGGCAGAACAAGTATGTAGGACGAGTTTTAACCCTCACACTACTACTTATAAACACATTTTCCACTCTCCTCCCTTATTACTAACTCCATCACACATATTTTCCTCTACATACCCCAAGAATTGAAATGCAAATTATGGCAAGAGTTTCTAAAAAGGAATTCTCTCCAGAACTTTGGACACACGTCTGCCAGCTGAAGATAGCCAGGTTGGCTATTGTTGTAGACACTTCTAAGCTCCCACCCTTGTATAAAACCAAAGCCCTGAGTAAAAGCACTGTTACTCATCTACTAAATTCCCTCAATTGACTGCCACAATCTATAACAATAATAACAGAGCAGAAGGAAAAAGGTAAACAAGGGAGTAGAGCGCTGTCTGGATGACGTCCGTAGTCCATAGGATCATTATGGCACTTGTCTTCTCACCATCACATTCTCAAAGTCTTGCCGTATCCCTATATGTACACTCATATGTGTCTAGTGTATGTACACTTCCTAAATTCTCTGCTTCAGGCTCAATGAATTATCTACTCTTGAACAGAGTCTACATAATATCATTGAGAAGACTGCTCGGCTGATGAGTGAATGAATTCTAAGGTGAGATATGTCCATTACTAAATAGACCTATGCTTAAAAAGACCTATTTATTACAATGGTGTATCTATCTACATACAAAATACAGACGAAATCTTGTCAATGCAGATAGAACAGTCTGCACAGTGCGTATATGGTAATTAGCCAAATCGAGGGTAAAGAGCAGAATTTGCAAATATTCTGCAAAGAAACTGCTACTCCACGCATTTAAATATTTACATTATACCAACTTCTTATTCACCATCACTCTCGATCAAATGTATGGGAAGTATTACTCGAGTGAAATATGTACATTCTCTAAAAGTACTAAGGTTATTTGCTTAAAGATATATGTAGTCAAATGACAGAGAAGCAGAATGCGTTATTATGCGTACAAGTATAAGCTTGCGTGGATACAAAAACTACTTGAGTATAAGATCAAAGCACTTAAATACAAACAACTTACGGCTCATACTTTTTCCTATATACGACAAAGCCAAAACCACTGGGGTTCTCTATTTCAAACATGTGTTAGTAGGGATGGATGATTGCGTAGATGTCCTTAAAGAAATGGCTTTATACCATTTCGTGCAAATTACTATCGTCGCAACTTTAATAACTTGCTTTGCTATTTACTGCTCCTCAGGAATGAAATCCGAATGGAACCAGCATGAATCCGCTTATATACGTATTTACGATTAACTCACAATCAGATTTCATATAGAAAATCATGTTTACACTAAATTGTTATATATGATTTCCCAGCTTTATTCCTTTAATATGAAGATACATAGACGAGGCACCTGTATTACACAGGCTCTGTGTATAGGGATAAAAGAGAGATCTTGTACTTGACTTTCAGACTTACCGTTTAGTTGTAAGTAGTAGTAGTTGGTAAATTTTGCTACACACTCGACTCAGCTAATATTGGAGCAACCTTTAGATGTTCAAGTCTCAAGGCGACCCGCTTTTCATCCGCCTCTGTATATCGATACGATCTTGTGTCTCTGTGTGTGTGACATGAAAAAAAATTATCTTGCTCTTCTTCAACAGCAGGACGACACGACGATTGTCATCAATTCATACCTATAATAATTTCAGCCTCAAATGTTCCATATAGTGCAGGTATTTATGCTCATACCTCCACCGAGACACAGAAGTTTAACAAGTGAGTTTCAATTACGTTCCGAAAAATCCCACTACTTGTCCAAGCCTGTCACGAAACTCAAACTGACACCTACTCCCTATGATTTGCTCTGAAGAGTTATTTTCTTAGATTCAATAATCTCTATTTCTCTTCTTCCTTGTCCTCTTTCCGTCTCTCTGAGGAAGGGTAGATTTCTTAGGCGTTGTATCTTATGAGAGTACTAAAAGTCAAAGGTTGGAGAGTTTGGAGGGGAAAAGGAGCTGTAAATTGATAAATGAATTAACTTGTTTTTCCTAATTGATTTTCAATTGCCAGCTCCAATAATAATTGCTTTCTTGATTGACTTTGGCTCCGTGAAAGGAATAGCTATTACAGGGTTCTCTGGAATTTCAGGGGGAAATTGGCAACGCAGGCTTTTAATCACCAATTCTTATTTTCGCACTTTCTTCCTACCTACCTCTCTCTCTCTCTCTGGCAAAGCTCTTCAACTATTTATAGGGAACCATTGACAAGAGCTATTTTCAATGAGTCTTTATCCAGTGCTGTTGGTGGTTTTAAGGTGAAAGTTTACCCCCCTGGTTTAGCAATAATAGTAATGAAGGGAAGAGAGCTATGCTGCGTGGAAAGGAAATAAATTGACTCGAGTTGCTTGTAAAATTTGTTGGAGATTGTTATTCCAGGAAGCAAAGTTGCAGCTGTTTCAAGTCAATCCTTGACTCTTGTTTTCATTTGTTGACTCATTTGAAGAGAAGAAAAAAGGAGGAGGACTGGATGTTTCCAGGGCTTGACAAGTAGTAATGTTTTTGTATGCAGTTGTTTATTAGTTTTTCTCACTCTCTCTCTCTCTCTTTTTATCTCGTCTTTCCCCACTCGTCCTATCCTTGGAAATGTACACAGAGCACTTTGACAAGTATTTATCACTTTTCTCGTCTCCTCTGATGGAATGATGACAACACAATAAATTATTTCAACCTTTTTTTTTACACCAAGGATTTATCCTCTCTTTTTGAGTTTGTCAATATATTCTAAGTACAAGTAGCAATAATAAGTGGAGAGCTTCACTTCTCACTCAATCACTTTTTACAAAGTTAAGTCTTGGTGTGAAGGAAATATTCTACTGAACTGGATCTTCTTCTTCTTCTTCTCTTTTGACCCAAATTATTTTTAAGGGGAGAAAAGTCAAGTGGAAATTGTTAGTCTTCGTGCGTTTTCCCTTTCCTTTTCCTGTTCCACAAGTTATCACTTTTGTGATTAATTGCCCGTATACGAGTACTATAGATAGATACTTGGAGCCAAACTGTCTAGTTGACTGTGAAGGAACTTCTTCTATTCAATGGTTAAGTCAAAGGTTGATGGAAGTTTTTCTATATATTTTCACTTCACCCCGCATACACATAGTATGTACGTTATACGTAACTTTTAGATGTAGTTCACTGGGTCCATAGGAGAAAGTTGAATTTATTATTGTACTCGGGAGTTTAGTAAAATTGTGTAGTGTTCCACACACGGGCATTCATAATCAAAAAACCCGTATATAGCGTGGTGTAATAATGAGGCTTGAGACTCTGGAAAGTTGGTTTAATTAATATTTAAGTTGAATGAAAAGCCCCATTCACGAACATTCACCTCACTCCTAGGATAAAGTCTTGGAATTTTCTAAAGTTTTCACACAACTTTTCTTTAAACCAACTTGACTTGAACTGGCTACACAAGTAAATAATGACTGACAAAGCTTTGGGAATTTTCTTTGGAAATTAACACACTTTACTAAACGACGACTTTCTTCAAGCTCCGTCCACCCCTTTACTTTCCCCCTGGAAAGACCAGCCCGTATAGAATATAGGAAGAGGGGAAATGTAAGGGAAAGGAAATTGAATTTTATAATAAATTATTCCCAAACTGAAAATTTTAAATTTTAAATATTTTTTTTCCTTTTAAATTTCCAATTTTTTAATACCGCCGACCTATTTTATGTAGTATTTAGAATTTTCTCAAAAACTGTAAAGGAAATAATTTAAAGATAGAATTCCCAAAGGGCTAATAATTCTGAGGAGGATATTATTTATAAAGGGAAAAACTCGTTTTGAAAAAATGAAGCAAGTAGTTAGGATAATCAAGTATGATGAGATGATACTCGAGCGTGTAAAAGAGTTGGAGGCCAAGAGTGATCTGAATTACGGGGCTTTGAGTGGAAATATAAGAATGGGTCCGTGACGAGCTCGGGAAATCAAGACTGGCTGTGTGCTGTCGTGCTGGTGTGGATGTGTGTGTGTGTGTGTGTGTATGTGGAGAGTCCGCTTAGGGAAACATTACGCTGATGCCAGGACGGTTTTCCAACCCTATTGCCATTGCTCACAAAAAAAACTACATGACTTGCCCGCCTCTTTATATTTCTCTTCTGGATGAGATGAAGGCAGCAGTAGGAGCAGATCGGATTCTTCTTTCTCTCTCTCTCTCTCCCTCATCTCATAAGACATGCTTTTGCTACATCAACAAGAGAATTTTAACTCAAGCTCCTTTACAATGGAATATCATATATAAAGTTTTGTTCCATCTCTGGCTTCATATATGTACGCTATGAAACTTCCCTATTTTTCTATCTATGTCTAGCACACACATTAAGGGATAAGATAGAGAGAAGAATATGCCAAGTATATTTCCACCGTGTAGTTCCCCTTATGCACTCACTAAAATTCATCCTTAATATAGGATAACATAATATACGTACGTATATGTATCTACGTATATAGATATACCCATATATCACATACGTCTACCATTACATGCTCTGGCTATGGAGTAGAAAATAACAACATGTGCACAGAATGAACTAGCACATGTACTTAGGCAAGAAAACGACAATTTCAATGAAGGGCGAGAATGCAGGAATGTTTTCCAATCTCAGTCTGGCCAAATAGCATGTAACTATGTGACAAGCCTGATGTGCTGCCAGTCTCCCATGACTTTCCAAAGGTATAGAGAGTCAGTCTAGTAAAAGAGCGAGAAAAAAAAAACCTGAATTTCCAGCGCCAAAATGGACACCCGACTATCTTGTAATGATCCAAAACGGAACTTTTCGCACGTCCTCACATTCACACTTTCATTCTCTTCTCACTAGTTCTCACTGACCCTATCTTTTCATACAATCATACATGGATGTTTGTTTCATTGGAGTCACGTCCAATATTACAATACTTTTTTCCAATACTTTGGCCACAAGCTCAAGGTATTTTGTAAAAGTAACTACTACTATTGGGAAATTAACAAGCAGATGAAAAATTTCATCACCCCACAAAAAATAGATACTTTTTCGAGGAGTTTTCCTACCCACATCTTATCATTATTATTCACTCAATATAAATTGCTGGAACTTGGGACGATCCTCACTTCTTATTGTTCGAGCTTCAGTAAACGTTTTTTCTTCAAGATAACATATTCTCCTCATTTTATTCTTAGGATATGCGATAGCAAACAAACTCTTTCAGAGAAAGAAAAAAGGTTTTGAAAATATGTATCTTATGGTTTATCTCTCTAGAGATTCATTGGTATGAATTGAATGTAGTTATATACATGTGGGTAAACCTATATAAACAAGTTACATACATAGTATTTGCTAGTAGGTGTAAATTTTTGAAACTTTTTTTCTTCTTGGAAAAAATTTTCACTTGAGATAGCCATCACATGATAGGAGTGTGGAAGAATTTCCATCCAATTTCCCTCCTTTGGTGATTTTCTCCCTTTTACCATAGAATTGTAAGCATAAATGCTGGAGCCCTTGTCTTCCCTTTGATATTGCTGACTTTCCCTACAACGTTGAATTGTTTTCCGTGGAAATACCAACCACTCTGGATACTCTTTGAAATTCCAAAACTTTACCCTTTTTGCAGGAACAATTTGCCCAATTCCTGGGAATCAATCACTGCACCATCAAGTTTTGTCCGTTTTTTTCTCTGCTGTATTTTCTCCTGAATCCAGAGACTTGTGTAGGGCTTTTGTGTTGGTTTTTCACAATGCACAAGTATCCATACTAATGAGTGTCCCTCTCACCACACAATGACGAAAGGTTTGCAGTTTTTTTCTGGAAATGGACACAGTCACTTATGTCGATATGGGGTTTTCCCATGCACTTTATTCCAATAGTCAGGTATTAGTTTTTAGCGAGTTTACAAATTTTCACGAATGGGTGTCAAATTATATTTGTTGTGAGAAAATAATGGAAAGTGTTTACAAATTTTTTGGGCATTAAACACACAAAATTGGGGAGATTTTTATATTGGAAGGATGTGTGAAAATATTTTGTAATACAAATAAATGTTATATAAAATTTGTTATATAGACACAATATACGTGGTAATCACACCTTCTTTCCACTTTCCCATCCCAACAGGGATTTTCCAGTGCATTAGCTTTATATCCAGCTTGAGGAGGTTGAGAGTGTGAGGAAAGGGAAAAAAGTGTCAAGAAGAAAAATCATTCTGTCTTAACTTGACGAGCCAGCGAGACTGTAATAAGATGTGAGGACGGAGATTTTTTACAATGTTCGTTCTTGAAAGAAAGGAAGAGTGAGATGTTTGCAATGTTGGATGAAACTGAGATATCATGTGAGCACATGTTTACCTAATTTACTGACCGGTTAATGTCAATGCTAGACCAAACAGACGCAGTGAGAGCGTGTGCCTTCACAGCATGACTGTGTAACATAATTAAGATGCTGAGAGAAGACGAATTAATTCCTCGTACTCATAATCATTTGTAAGAGGATGAAATGTAATGAATTGCTGCCAATAATTTTCTTTACATTTAAATTCTTCCATCAAGTTTGATCACATTTTTAATATAAGGAGAGTCTTGTAAATTCCATGTGGCTTTTCTTCTGTCCACTTAGCTACATACTTATACAGATAATAATCGTAATAGTCTCTAGCTCTTTTCTCGATAAAATTTTATGAGTCTTGCAGAACTGGTAGAGGAGTGTATTTGATGTAATTTGTAAACAAGGTAATATTTGCACTTGTTTCTATATTCTGCTCCTTATTTTTTCAAATTCAATGTTCTGTATTCGTGTCAAATGCATTGGCATATAGAGGAATTCAGAAAAATATCTCTATCTAATTATATACAGCTACAGGGTGCTTTTTTGGCATCTGAAGGAATATTTACTGGGGAGATGCTTAAATATATGGGGGAAATTATCTTATCTTTTTATACAGTACACGCACATTTATACTTGGAAAAATAAAATAAAAGGTAGAGGATCATGTTGCCTCGTACGTATATAATTAATGATGTAAAAGGACGCCAAAACTTTGCATAGTGTGTCGTGTAAATAGAATACACTGGGAAAAATGAGATGAATATCTTCAATGGAGTAGTTTTTCATAAACTGGAGACATTTCTTCTTTTATGTCTGAAGAAAGGAGAAATAAATCAGGTTTCTATAGACTTATTGTTTTATCAATTAAAATTTTTAGCGGCTAAACTTCGTTTCCCAAAATAATTTTAGCTTTTCAGCAAACTGAAATTAGAATTTTACTTATTTTTAAAAACTAGCAATGCAAATGTTTTTTAGTTACTCATTAAATTATTTTGTACATAATGTTCTGATGGAAGTTATTTAAACAAGTTTGGAATTATTTGGTCTCGGACTCTGGAGGAAACCTAAGATTTTTATGCTGCGTGGAACGGAGCAAAAATATATGGGACGTTTTGGAATTAGGCGGACGATATATTTTCATGTGATTTAGAAAATTTATGTGAATAGTTGCATTATGCAACTTGCATATATACGTACATACTTTGTATGAATAATCGTTTTTGCAGGAGTAAGTTACAACGTATGCTTTATGAGTTCGTCCAAATTTTTTTAATTTTGGATTCCATGCAGTGAAATAATATCAAGTTTTTATTAATTATTATCAACTCATATATGCATTTCATTATTTATTTAGAAAAACAAATTTCATTATTTAATGAATTTTAGTGCTGTTAAATCAGCGAGCTCCTTTAATTTTTGCCAAGTTTATTTTGCAATTAATATCCATAAACTTTGATTAAACCCAAGTTTTCATTTTTTGTCCTCCACTTGAGACCCTACAAATGTTTTTCTAATGATTTAGCACACATTTTTAATATTTTGAAATGCTCATATATTGTAGAATTGTGATTTTGTAGGTATTCCCTACACCTGCATTCATTAACCATTGAAACTTACACTCAAACTTGAAATAATTTTCCATAGCTCCTATTTCTGACTCTACAGGGATAGAAATAAAGTTTTCACCACCACACAAACGGCTTCAAAAACCTTGAAATCCCCAAATTTCCCACATAATTCACCATTAAGTGGAATTTCCGCTGTGAGAAGTGCCTCAAGTGCTCATAAAAAACTCAAACATGAGAACATCCTAAGTTTATAAGGACCTCCCTAGCCATTGTCACTCACTACGGCTACCTAAAAACGGCCCCTCTCACTTCTCCAGAAACTTCCGCTGAAAGCAATTAATTCTCGCTTGACACTTGGAATAGCCCAAAATGCCGTCATTTATGCAATTTTATATCTACAAATATGAAACTCATTCGTTTCACCGACAAAATGTTTTAACACTACGCCAAATACAAACATTTTAGATTGAGGAGCAACATAAGAAAATATAGTTTATGCCAACTAAAAAATATTTTCCATGCTCTCTCTATACTCTCAAAAAATTAATCATTCAAAGAATTCATCCTTTGTATTTCAAAAACTACAATAGAATTTAGCCATTTAGACCCAAAGACAGAAGTCAGGTCCTTTCCACATGAAAATATTATTACCCCTAAAGATATTCCACCCTTCAGAATTTTTATAGTATCAACATTATTACATCCCTCAAAGGCATTCTATTTCCGTAGTAACTTCACCCAATCCATTTAACGTATAACTTATAACAGTCTTCATAATCCACTTATTCAGTTTTCTTGACAAGAAAATTTTTCAAGTCTTCATATTAAATGAGTGAGAGAGGCAAATTTGGTTAATAATCGGTTCCGTCTTGGAAAGAATTAGAGTCATCATGGAAATGGAGGAAAGTCAAGGCACCAAATGATTTGCTCTCAAAGGATCCTTAAGGAATAGAAAAAAAAATGAAAGGAAACTTTTTGGATTTCTCCTTCAATTCCCCTCCACTCTTTCCATTTTGCATGAATTAACTAACTTTCATTGTCATATGTTCCATCATATATGAGCTCATAAGAAAAGTTTTGCCTCCGGCCAAGCGGCAAAAAGTCAAGAGCTTTTTACTCATGTAAGGAATACACAAGAACTTTACAAATATGTAAGAGACTTATAATAATACCCGCGTTCTACAATAGTTTCAGCTTCTAAAAAACTCATGGCCATTTATTCATTCAACACTTGCCTATGTAGTGCATGCCATAACCAAGATAGGCTTCAAGTTAAAGGGAACCTTTGGGACCCACGCTCATTTGACTATTCATCCACAACCATAAGATCACGTTTAAATGAAACTTTAAAAAAGTTGTAAGAACAAAATTACATACATGTAAAGAAAAAAAAAGAAAAAGAGGAAAAGCCAAAAATTATTCCAAGTTTTTCGCTCACTCTCCTCCATTTAAAGGCTTGCCCTGTTTTTAGCTCAATTCCTTTCACAATGTTTCTCCCTTTAAAACAATAACTTACGGAGAAAGTATGATCGATGATAAAAATTCTTTTGCTATTTTTACATACGACCTTGCCTCAATAAAATTATTATCAAAATTCAAAGCAAGACCCAAAACTTTTTTCTCCACTTAATGTGAATAAGAAATAGCCTAAAATTCCTTATTATTATAATTCCACCCATTGAAAATTATAGGGCTATTGGAGAAAACAGCTTTAATGGAGTGACGACACATTATGTATCATTTCTCAAAATACTTCTATTTATTATAAGCTTCATAGCAATTTTAGGTTTCTAGGAAAATTCATATTCTACTCGCACATGCCTAACAGTACATAAATTCATAAATAACTTTAAAGAAGCGACATGCAAAAAAAACAGATAAATTGCTCAATTTCCACATTGAAATCATTTTGAAAGGAATACCCAAATAAATATTCACTTTACCCTAAAAAATGAAGCTAAGCAAGTTTTTTCCAGCCTATTCAAAAATGATGAATGGGACAGAACTGGAAGAAGAAAAAGACAGCTAGCCAAGCCCAGGTTTTCTATGGGAAGGGCTGGCGGAAGGAAAGTACATATGTAATGTTAAAGGATTTTCCCCCTTATTTCATTTCAATACACACACAACATACAAGTTCAACTTTTCCCTTTTTTTTTACAAAACTACCACTGTCCTGTATGACCAAAAAAATGTATTTATTACCATACATCTACTGTACCATGTATACTGTACCATATATTTTGTATACGTATTTTTTAAGATGGCACACATCAAATGATAATGTAACGTTAGCGTTAGGAACATTTATGGTATTTCCCGCTCCCAATACATATCTACTGCATGGTAATGTATAACCCGTAGATTAAGTGCAGATACGTCGACTTCCTTTAAGGGAAAGTGCGTTAAGAAATGGTTTGTGTCACCCTCAAGATTTTTTTCTTCCGTCTCCCTCTCTCTATATATACACGCATTTGTACTTAGTATACGCATTTTTACTATTACTGCATATATAGAAAGCGAGAGAGAGAGAGAAAAAATCACGATATACGAAAGGGTGAAAGTTGCGTGCCCCATATAATTTTTACAAGAGCATGTGGCCCATAAACGATAAATACCATTTCCTGGGTGACTTTCACTCAGATGCGTTTTCAAAAATACATTGCCATCTGATGCTTTTCTATATATTAAAAAAAACTTTCCTCACTTTATCAACAATTCAAATCAGATAGCACTTAATACTAGCTTGACTTTCTATTTTGTTTGAGTCTTGATAGGAGAAAATCCTATGGGAAATGTTATAGGAATAACTGACATTTACATGTATATTCTCAATAGGAGAATTTCCCGAGGAATTTCTCTATTTACATTTCTACTAGTATGACTCCCAACGGTGGGGTCGTGATTATAAAAAAGTTGCGTGCAAATTTTAAAGGGAGTATAGCTATATTATATAAGATGGTTGTGTAAAAAAATATGTATAAATGTTAGTTTTTGACATTACCTTTCACAGTGTTTGTTTGTATACAAGCTTTCATAGGAACAAGTGTTGTATTCCCTGGAGAAAATGTCCCGGAGAGAGAAATGGAAGGAGAAAGTCCAAGTCAGATCTAAATCCAGGAGTTTTTGTCGTGAAAAATCTCTATGCATCGTAAAATGTATTACGTCGGGCTTATTATACACGGTGGTTCTCATAAAGGTTACATTCTATGTATATGACTCCTATAAAAAAACACGGGCAATAAAATTGCGTGTGGCACTGCGTGCCTCTACAAATATATAACAGTGTAGAATGTCGAGTAGAAAAAAAATGATGACAACAATCGGGGCGTCCTTCTGCCACGTGCAGATCATTCAACTTGTCCAGAATAGAGAGAAAGAGAGAAAAAAACATATTTTTGACGCTAACCATATCAAATATATAGTTAACCTTTTTACATATAAACATATGCTTAACCCTCCATTATAATCTAAAGCTTTTGAGATAGGAGAACTAAAATAGGAAAAAGAAACTTAAAAAGGGAGTTCCTATTTCTTTTCTCTCTCTCTCTCACACACATATGAAAGCGAGGGGAAATGTAAAAGGCCCGGACCACCAACATAATGTATAACACCAAATAAGACACACTTGAATGGATCAAGAGTCTCATATGTAAACATGACTCTCACATCCTCCTTCATGTGTAGTAAAAAAAATTTTATACTCCTCATGTCAAAAAACCATCCCCAGCACTCTCTTTTAGTCTATGAATATGTAAGTCATTGTCCTCCAGGATTTTCTCTATTCGTACATTTCTCTTATAATAAATCTACAAGAGAGAGAGAGAAAAAAAATTACAAAAACCATAAAATATTTTGTGAGATTTTGCCGCCATAGCTTTTGGGTCCCCATTAAAAGAACATAGGTGTTGAAATGATTGGAATCTATATTACGGTAAAGCTTATATCTTATTCCTTGTATTTTTAATCTCCATTTTACTACCTCGGTTTTCACACAAACTCAGCTTCTAGAAGAATGACGATGAGTTACTATGTATTTCAGTTGCAAAGGCAACTCGTGAATTTTCATTTTCACATCATACCAAAATTGTATTTCTATTCATCCAACCCCTGCCTTGATGACATAGACCTAGCTGATGTCTCATATTGTAGTAGGGTAAATGTAGCGGATCAGAGGAAGTGTACACATGCATTTTATGACTGGTTTTTACTTGGAATTATAAAAGCCGCGACGGATTTATATATACTTTCACTCCACACAAAAAAATGTAGCAAAAGGGAATTTTCTCAAGTGCATAAAATCCTCCTTTGTAAATAGCGTAGAGATATTTATAGACACTGCACCTCATATAGATACTAATTCGTAGAAAATCTCACTGACTGAGTACATTTTGATGTTGAGTTTACCGAAGGGAAAAATTTATTACCCTCCAAAAAAAGTTTGATTTTAAATGCATTTCAACTCATGCCAAAGTGTAGTAACAAAACTGACTAAGCTATACATATTTTTCGTTCATTGAACCCGCAACCTACTGGAAGAAAGTTTCATGGGAAAAGTAAGGGATAGACAGAGAGAGAGAGAGAGAAAGGACAACGAAAGAGAAAGATTGAAATTTGAAATTGAAATTTCCGTAATAAAATCCATGGTAATGTGGTTTTTCCTTAGGATTAATCAAGATAAACAAAGAAGTAGAGAGGAGTCTGTAATGCAGACTTTTACGTTCTATAGTAAGTGACATTTTATGTAGGTCAAATTCTAACAAGTAATTACATTGTGCATTTACAGTTCCACAACCAACTAATGCTACTTCTTGATCTTCTGATATGCTCATTAGCTTAGCTTTTACACTACTACGAGAATTACTACGCCTCGGTTGCACTGGCTGAGATAGCATTAAGTAGTTGGGACATTAAATGCAAGTAGAAATTTATGTATGACATTCCTCCCCCCTATTAATTTCCCCATTCCTACAATATAATCATATGCAATGAGATGCATTATTAGCATTGTAAAAATCCTAGTCCTGGTTCTACGCTATAATAAAATTACTTCCGTAGCCTCCTATTTTAAAGCACTATGAAAAATCCAATATGCAAGAAGGATAAAGGGAAATGCATCAAGGAGAAAGGCATGTTTAACCTAGAATCCCTATTTTTCTCAAATAGCTAGAAAATAATGTGCTGTTGGAAATAAAGAGTGTAGGATATAAAGGAGAGGCTTAAGTCTAATCCATATACTGCGTGTGGCAACATCGTAGGCTACATTATACAAAGCAAGGCTACTACCTATACCTCCCCCTTGAAGAAAAGGGTCGGAATGTTTTAATTTTCTATATTTAAATTAATGTATTCTTAAACATGTAATAAATAAGGAGAGTCAATGACATAAATATTTTCAAATTTCCCTCTTAGCCCACATTTCCAATGTTTACTTGACATTTCTATTCCCAAGGAAGAAGGAATAACTTGGGGGGATCTTGGAGAAAATTCTCGCCTTTCCATGCAAATGTAAACGATCTGTATCAATATTTAATGGAGAGGCAACAACTACTACGTACAGTTCCATTGCGGAAGTTGGCACAATGTCAAAGATAAATCTTCCACAATCTCACTCTAAACTACACTTGTTCTTTCAAAAACTAAACATAAAGTAAGTTCCTATACGGAACCACCAGCTTCGAAACCACCCTTGGACAAGGAAACAAGTAATTAACCCAGGAAAACCTATTAATCAGCATTCCCCGTTGTTTACATTACAATACTCTCACATTTCTTTTCTATAACAAAACATTCTTTAAAACATGGCAATATTATGCATAGAATATAAACAATCCCATATTTTCTCTGGAACAGTACTCATATTTATAAATCTCCGCTTATAAATCATTCACTCAAGTGCTCTGCATCTCAACACATACAAAGTGCTATTTACACATTTCATCACCCTCAGGTTCAAAGGTCTTCAATGAACTGTGATGACCTGGATGCATGATAACTGTGTGAAAATGATGGATCAGGAGCAACTGACAAGTCCATTAGTCACCAGAAATTGGCTTCCTTTTCTCATAAGCCGATAGGCATTTCATGGTTCACGACAACTTCCTACGTCAAAGCTCCACAGCGTCAGCACCAGCCCCTGCTTTGACGAACCCTCACAGTCACTTTTTCTGGTAATGAGGAAGCCTCTGAAAAGGTAAAGACAATAAGTCCAAATAAATTATAAGAGGCCTGTACGGAAATGAATCTTTCTACAGAATCTCCATTGTAATGTAATGTAACGTAAGCAATGAAGAAACTTCCGAAGGTCAGGGGGAAGTTTATCTACATTTCTACACAGCTGGACTTGAACAGTAACAAACTTGATCTTTATAAAAATATACTCCCACATATTTTTCTCTACCATCAACATCTTCTTATACATCTTCCCTCCACACACTGCTCAAGTATATCCATCCATCCGTGAAAATAATGTAATTTCCACTTGATTTTTTTTTCTCACATTCATGACTACTTCCATACGTTGACAGCTGCCAAGCTCCAACCTTCACCTAGAAATAACCATTAGAGGGCTAGGCTAATAGGGATGGGGGGATAAAAAAATTGTTTACAATTTTACCAACTCAAAAATACTATTCTACGTCCCAGGAAGGAAACCCTTAAAAGATAAAAGACATTTTTAGGAAAAGCTTTCTAAAAACGTATGAGTGCGTGCAAGAATTCAATTATTATTGCTATACTTAGAGTTACCCATATATTTTTGTATAAAGAAAAAATGATGAGCACAGACACCATTCATCTCCCATTATGAATTCCTGTCCAAGAGTAAAAAGTTGATTTTATTGATTTGAGAGGATAATAAATCACTAGAGATGAAAAAATAAATCCTCATAAAATCTTGTGAGCAACAACAGTGTCTTTCTATCAGCTTTACAACCAACAAAAGCCTCAACTTTCCTTACAGTTCCCAAGGGACAGTTATATAGGAAGTCTGAAATAGAGAGAAAGTACAGCAGATAGATATATTTGGTAATGAAATAATTCCCTCACTACATTTCATGTTGAGGCTCTCCTCCTCATATATAAAAAAAGTACCCCTTTTTTCCCTCCCTTTCCAAGCCTCACATCTTCCTCCAATGGAAATCATGATAGAAAAAAGCCTACACCCCAAACTCTAGCTATATAAAAACAAACCCGAGGATCTCATGTAATAAAACAAGTTTTTAGGACCAACTCTCCGTATAATATGAAGCCATTAAGCAATTTGCATTAATACTCATAGTGTTTTCTTCTTTCCAGAGAGAGAGAGAGAGAGAGAGAGAGAGAGAGTTTCTCTCGAGTGAGTCTCCAAGACCTCAATAAGATTCAAGCTTCGCTCTCTCCATTTGTACATAAAAGCACGTCTTGTAAAATAATGTCTTATCTACGATTATAGATACATACGGATGCGTATATTCCCTTGTTATTACATTACATACATACATTATAAAACATAAGATAGAGGGAAAGAGAGAGATACATGCAATATCTCCTTTGTCCTCTTTTTTTCTGACTCCCTCCTCCTCCGTCATTCTTCTTTTCCCCAGTTTTGTTACTATCACCAATACACACAAAACCAAGACGACTGGTTAGGAATGATAGGGAAGAGAAGGAAAACGTTTTAATGCACTCTAGAGATCTATTCTAATGTTCTTGTACCACTAGCCTCGGCCTTTCTATCTGTACATATTCAGACAGGATGTGGGTTTTGAGTTGAATGTGTAGTGAAAGCTTCTGTCGGCTCACTTTTCTATAAGAAACAAAACGGCGGTTGGTTGTTCGTCTTGGAAAGGGAATTTCACTCCTTTCTCTCATCGTCCGTCAGACTTCTTTTCTACGTACGTCTCTCACACGCTATCCTCCACTCGTCTCTTCATCTATTCTCCTCATATACATAAGTTTAAACTAGACAATAAGAAAGACATTTTCCAATGTAACAGAGTCCAACAGCCCCATAAGTAGACAAATAATAACAAAGCTACTGCCAAGACTTTTGAGTGCTGAGAGAGAGAGAGAGAGAGCGAAAAGAGAAAGAAACATTTCTATGGAAATTATTCTAAGAGACAGTAAAGACTTGTGTAATATGCTCAAGTTGTAATTTGTAGTAGTAGAAACAAGTCTGGGCTACAAGACAATATTATTATGATTGAACTCGTAGTATGTTGGAGCTGTGGCAAGGCACCACTCATTACCAGATGGTCCCCTTTTATTCCTTAAGCGGTCACATAAACAGAATACTTTTCTCTGACAATTATTATCATTGTTATTATTTTTCTTCCCCATCTTCCGCTCCCCTTCCTCCTCCACTTATTTTTCTTCCTCTTATTGTCTATGTCTCTTTTCAATAAAGTACGGGTACTTTGGCAAAATACTGGCAAATTCTATAGACATAAGCAAATTGAACAAAAGGACTTCATAGCCTAAAAATAGGAGTCATTTAATGTAATGAGTGGGTATATTCCATTGGAGGTTCAGAAGGAGAGCCTTTTTTTAAATCCTTGTCATGAGAATCATGACTTGATATTAACTATTATGTTATATTTTTTGGGGGAGACAAACTCTTTGGCTTGAGTCTACATTGAGAGAGAGAGAGAGAGAAATAACTATGGAACTTTTATATGGACCTGAACAATTACTCACAACTTTTTTTTCATATGACTTTTCCCATACAATAATTTTCTCCTCTACTGAAAAACCAAAAGACTTTCTCCCAAAGAGGATCAGTTTGTTGTCCGATAAATTTTCAAACTGTGAAAAATTCTCTGCAGAAGAAGTGCAGTGAACTCTAGAAAGAGTCTTTTTTTCTATATTATTTTTACATATACATATTTCATTCTTAGCTTCTACATACTTCCTGACAAGTTCCGTATGTGTGTACGGAAGCTTTTGAAATTTCACAGACTTTTCCTCTCTCAGAATAACATACATAGACGCATATATATTTTCTTGGCAAAACTTGTGGATAAACTAAAGCGATTTACCTTACAGCCGTTACGTACATGTACAAACTTATGTCACTATACAATCCATAGATTTAGGTATTTTATACATTGCATTATGAATGTGTGAGTTGGGGAGTCAAACTAAAGCGGTACTTTATATGAAATGAAATAAACATGTGAAAAAAAGGAGCAAGAAGGAGATGTAAGATATTGCATCAAAAATGACTAAATTGACAAATATTTTCTTCATGGTTCGAAGAGTTTACATTGTGATTGTCAGATATGTACATGCATGTGGACGTTGCTATAAAATGTAATATTCTTTTTTTTATTCCTTTTGTCCCATACTCTCCAAATTTATTTTGTCATATACAGAAACGTAGAATGATCTCTTATGATTTTTTATTTAGAGCAAAACTATATAAAACAAAACAGGATTTGAAGTTGAGATGATGTGCTTTTTCCTGAAATAACCCTCTTTTAAGGTTTCCACATATTTTTCTACTACCACTTCCTTAGCCTTTTCCCACATTGCATATTTTAGATAGACAAATATATTGAGTTTAAATTCTTTACTACACTCCTACAGTCTCTCCCCTATTTGCCTGGTCAAAATCTGTTTTAAAGCAAATCCCTGTTTCTATTGAAATTTCCAAAAATGCGATTTTCGCAATTTTTTTTACTCTAACCAGTGAATTTGAACGAGCCCAAAATATATTACACATATATACTTGTAGAGAAGTAAATTTCTTTTTAAAAACATGATAACACTACAAATTTTGTTTTTGTAAAAAACCTGTAGAAATTGTTTGTTGATAGAAATATTAAAAATAGCACTTGAGTCTTAACCTTTTTCCTTGAAAAAATCTTCTTGGAAGATAAACAGAACGTAATTTGAAAAAACTTTGTTGCTTTTTCCAAGATTTACTAGAGAAGAAGGCTCAACTTACCACGTCAATAGAAAACACTTGTACTTGATGGAATTTATTTTATACACTTTTACATACATATTTCCCTAAGTATCCCTCCATTCCTCTTGCTATCTCTATACATAAAAAAGGAACATCCCGCGTAAAGAGCTGTCGGCTGTCAGCATGATCCCCTTGAACTGGCAATTATCAAAGTTTGTTACTCCACGAGGAAAAAAGGCAGGTTATGGTCGGCACTTTCATTGAGTTATGTGTCCAACAATATAAGTGAAGGAGAAAAAAACCTCCAGTTTTTATCTAACATTCAGGTTTATTTATTTTTAACAAAAGTCAATTAAAGCTCTCCATTAGCTTCAAATTATATGGGATTTCCCCAAACTTATAAATAAAAGCGTTTAATTTCTCTACAGAAAAACCTACCCTAATTGTAGCCTCTTCCAGGACACACACAGAAGGATGTAGTGAAAGTCTGGGAGAAAGCAAGTTGTAAATTTACAGACATCAACACAGAGGGAGGGAGGGAGAGAGAGGGAAAAAAGAGAAAGGGTTAGTTCTATAAAAGGAGACGAGGTCTTTTGAACCCATTCTTTCAATGTGTTTCCGTTTGGTAGAAAAAGAAAGAAAAGGGAAACATGGGATTTGTTGGACGTGGATGTAAAAAAGCTATGTAGCGTACTGTACGTTACGTATAATACATATAAAGTCGAAGAAAATTATTCCGTACTTTCCACACTCTTTCACTGTATAGTAGGTCAGGTTCTAACTTCAATAATATAAACTAAAGGAATATCTCTCCTCAAGGAATGAGTTATAGTGCGGGGAGAGGACAAGTCTGTGAGTGAAAGTATAGCACTGGGAAGGAGCATCTTTGTTGAGAAAACTTTCTCCTTTTTATATTGTAGAAACATTACTCTTGTTTCCAACGACTCGCCTTTCACACCGCCTTACACATAATATCCGAACATGGAGCAGAGTGTGACAAGAAGGCGTTCAATGCGTTAGTGTGCTTTTGTAAGTTGTAAGAGAAAATAAGAATTACATATTTATTTTTTCAGGCTGTATACATGCACTACTGAGCAGAAATCTTACAAGGTTTGTTTATACTTTGGATCTTATACCGTGTAGGACGTGTTGCTATTTTATTTCTAGGCCCAAATCATAATATCCTAATAGTTTTGGACTAACGCATCCACTCATACAGATATTAGGCCAATGCCTAAATAACGACGTTTTTTTTACTCTTTTTATTACCCTGACGGGTAAATGGGCTCCCTCCGGACTTTCCTTCACTCACTGTCGTCTTTCTCTCTCTCTCTCTTATCAACAAAGTCAATGCTATGAAATGTATCAAACGAAATCCCCTTATAGCGTGCTTTGCGCCATAATTCTCAATCCGACCTTCCATTAACTTACTTAAAGAAACTCCTTTGGTCTTCTTTTTTCAGACACTATGAAGGCCCACATTAAATTCACAACTCAACCGCACTTTCCTCTCTTTCCCTTTACACAGCTTATGTATTTACCATCGATAAGATTCATTTCCAAGATTTGTTTTATAGATGGGAAATTTTCAACTTCCTTCCCCTTAATAAATGACTTTTTTTTATATGGACAGCAACAGTAATGTCCCTTCAGATATTTATTTTGAGTTGTACCGTGCATTAATATTAAGTCTTCAATCTCATTACTACGTTGCAGTAATGTGCATTTGAATGGAAAACCTCCTCCTCCTCCCACGTATATATTTTCTTTCTGCCCACATGAATTCTTAGGAGAAGAAATCCAGGATTTTGACAAATACTTCCTATATTCTTTATACAGTTGTGATTATATGTACTGCTCATTGTATAGCTTTCATGCTAATGAAGGAACCTTTATAAAAAATAACCTTCACAGGGTACGATTTTGGTGATAAAAGCAATTGATTTGTCGAAAAATGCCAGAGTCCGCTGTCAATACACAAAAATATTATTTCCTTCAAATGCAAATGTGGGCAAGTCAATTTTGGTAATTGACGATTTTTTTCTCTAGCCATTACTATTGTAATAATTGAACATAGGGAAATTGACATTATTTTGTTGTATTAACATTATGTATACTTTGAAGATATGTTTTCTTCCATTGAAATCTCATTTATATTCCTCCCCCAGTGCTGAGAAAGGTCCCAAAAATGTCATTTTCAACTTTCATAATGAGCTCTGGCACGTTAATTATTAATGAGCCTGACGGATACGCTGGGAAATGACGGAAATGAAGGTAAAGGTTGATGTGACTGGTAGTACAATAAAGATTATATTTTCGGAAGGAGAAAGAAAGGTGTGAGAAAGGCTGAGAAAACAAATGATGATTTTATTACCTTCTGACAACTGCATCACATGCATCACATGCAGGTCTACAGTTACGTCCCTAGAATAATTCCTGGCCCTAATATGCATCTATACAATAATAATTTACTTGAAAATCCTGTACCTAAATGAGAAAAGTGACTCCCATCACATCCCTCCCTCGGAAATTTGACGACCTGATTAGTTGCTAGTTTACTTTTGGCACATGAGTTTTACCAGAAAATCTGACGTAATTATGGATAATGAATATTTGCAAGGTCAGGTTTCTTAAGCTCCGCTGCATTTATCAGTAAGGTAAAGCTATAGGAAAGCAAAAGCGGTAAATCCCGGAAGAATCCATCAAAATGATTCATCAAAAGTTGAGCAGCAGCTCATGAAGTAAAGTGAAGTGGCACATTTATTGAATCTTTCAACTGAATATGAGGCAGGTTGAAGGACTCAGTGAGAATGAGAGCTATGAGTGGGTAAATTATTCGAGTCTTAATATAAAAGGATTTACAATGCTTACACCAAGGCAGATTAAACTCTCTCAGTGTAGTGCAATAAAAGGAATGGAAATTGCACTTACAGATACATAATTTTCAGGGATTTAGAAATAGAAAGAGAGAGAGAGTGAGAGAAAATAGCGTGAATGTTTTTCCTTTCTATGACAGGGACATGTAAAATTTGGGAACGAGAATTTGACTTATGTACATGGAAATTTCATCATATAAATCTCCGCTGTTTATTTATGGTGACGACTCAACCATTTACGGGTTAGATTATAAAAGGAAATGCCGGGTGCTGAGGACTGAGCCAGGCGTCTACCACACTCTCATATTCTTTTCCTATGCTTATATCTTTGTATACGACGATAGTCCCCACTGTTAGTTAAGAATGGGTTGGATGTGAACCGAGCTGGAATTCCGATGGGGCAGATTTACCATGTTTAATTTCTGCCAATCCCTAAGAATACATAGGCAGAACTTACTATCTGAAAGCTATTTATTTTAGATACTTCACCCATTCGCTCAACCCTTGATTTATTTTTCTACGCGGATGATCTTCCATAATACACTCGTATTTAAAATACATACTCATTTCCTCCTTCCTATATATGTACTACCATGACCTTCTTAATAGATTTCAACTTGAGATTTTCCTATGCAATTGGCAAGATACACATCACACTTATGGGCGGGTGAGAAAGTTAATTTCCGGGGATCCCAAAAATTAATTTTCTCCTCAAGTTAAACTCTCTCAACTTTTTTTTCATGCAGAGATAAATAAATCATATTTTGACATTTTGCCACAATAACTTTTCTCACACATATAAAGTTAGCCTTACCACAAGTGAAACTTTATGTATGACCTGAATTCCAACAACACTCCATATCCCATCCCATGCTCCAATCTGCCAGATGTAACAAATCACATATTCTATATATTGACATTGATTTAGAGTTAACCTCAGCAACACCCGCCATGGAGTCTCTTAACCTTATTTGCTCTAAACTTGAATAATTTTTTAACTCTAGCTTTCCCTTGGGTTCTTCTAACTTTTAACGAAATTTATTAAACTCCTTCCTTCCCCTCTCTACATGCCATATCTAAAGACGCAAAACAAATTTATAATTAGATATTTTAGTCTGCAATGAATTCTAATGAGAACAAAATCATTTAAAAATAGTGAATTTCTACGATGTAATATAATGTTGTTTTTTTGTCACTGTGTCGCTATTTAAATCCAAAGAAAATATTGAGTTGACGGTGTTTTTAGTTCAGTTCAACGTCCCACACAGATTCCTTTAAAACTTTTCGATTTAGACACATCTTTGTTTTTTCCGTTAGTTGGTTGACCTCCTGAGGCTTGAAAAAGGTAGTACTAAAATCAGGATATAATTTCAAGGTGGGATTTTTTGCTATTTTCAAGTTTGGATTTTTTTGTTATTTTCAAGTTGGGATTTTTTTGTTATTTCCAAGTATCTATGTGACAAGCAAAGTCATTGTCAACATTGGAAATGTCGCAGATTTGGGATTTAGGAAGGTAAAAACATTCGCTCTCCATTCACATGTCAACTAAGATCTAAAGGCAAAATAGCGGAATGTATTTTTATTTGGAGGGAAAAAGAATTATGGGATTGGTATTGAAGATTTTCAGGGTCATGGAAATACCAATCATGAAGATATGGTATTATTCAAACTGACACCCCATTCCCCATTGAACTTCACACAGGATTGATTTAATGCCTGGATTTCCTTATCCCACACAACACTCTCAGAGATGAACACTGGCTCGTACTGGAAATTAAATGTAAAGGGAAGCCTCCCTTTCAATTCAATAAACTTATAGTCAGTCAGATAGAATAATTATTTAGATAAACTTGAATGACGGTCGTTGGATTTTTCTGGTGTGATCCTGCTTTTTAAGTTAAATTTTTGGGGAAATAAAATTAACCCTAAGCTTTTAAGCTGAATTTCACAGTAGAAATTCCAATGAATTGGCTAGACTTTTCCGGTTTTATTCTGTAGTTCCTGCTTTTTAACCACACTTTTGACGATAAAGACATAATTAGAGATGGATGACGTCCGTTTTATTTTTTAGCTTGAGTCTATAGTCTTAATGGCTTTGTGCACGCAAAACTTGATAGATAAATTGCACTTGTAATTACTATGCTTTGCAAGTTTGGCAGGTGTGGAAATGTGGTTGAAGGGTATGTGTTTATTATTTGTGTAGGAAAGAACTGTAGATTTTTGTATTGGAGAGCTTTGTAGATTTTTGTATTATTTTTGGTTACAATTTACAATTAGTCGGTCAAATTTGACGTAGTAATTTATTGTTCTATATCTTTTTATAAATCAAGGGCTGATAAGATTTAGTAAAATATGCAGTTTCCACACGAAATATTTCCAGTCCTCAAAACAGACTTGATTAACATTGACGAAATTCCTGCGTGATTCTGTAATGCATTGATGATACAATTTTCAATGGTGCTTATTTTAACTCGACATCCGCATCAATTCCTATTTTCAATGTCGCTTTTATTATAAACAATTTTGAGAATTTCAAGAATTTCATTATTTACATCATTTATGGTTTTCTGGCAAAGGTGATGACTCAAAATATACATGTACAGTCAAATGTACAATTTTTTGTGGGATTCTCGAGAGAATTATTAAACAATAAATTAATATTGCTTATTGAGGAAAACTCGTGGATTTTCCCCTGATCCTGAAATAACACATTCAAATAATGTTAGGAACGGAATTATGTATGGATTTTATATAGAAAGTAGTAAAATCCTTTAAATATTGCGGGAGAAAGACAGAGAACAAACATACCTTAGGAATATTACCTCCAGCCTAAAAATGTGTTTTTCCTTAAAATATCCGCTTTAAATTTGCAACCAAGTTACAAGCACACAGATCCGCATAATTTATATTGAGCTTCAATGTTTGTATAGTCTACCAAAAACTAACATCATTTAATTTTATTTCACAATAATTCATTTTGAGTGTCAGGAAAAATCTTATTATTGTTACGTTGTAAAAGTCAGCGTAGCGCTTTAAAATTAAATAACGTGTGCTTTCACGACAAATATCCTATGGGAGAGTATGAGAAGACGTGACAATTTTTTGTCATTTCTCTACCAATAAAAACCTCTGACGTAAGTTCCAAACTTCGACGTAGTTTGTCTCGTCTCAAGCATATTTTTTTCCGAACCTTATATGAGAAAAGGAAAGCTTGAACATTCACAACGGCTATTACAGACTAATAATAATTATATCTTTCTATATGCATATCCATTATATCTAATTAAAAAAATAAATGGGGGGTTTATACTCCGATATATACCCGCAGGTCTGACAGAGTTTTCTTATTCCTCCTTTATTT
>JAQFXU010000467.1:0-52547 GCA_034693705.1 Spatulosminthurus flaviceps | reverse complement strand
TTCTTTTTTAGCAAGCGAATTTTCAAAAGATGAAAATTCTAAAACTTGCAAGTTAAAAAAACGCATCTTCGTAATAAACCATTGCAGTTGACAAGTCTTTCTCAACAGCAACCACCATCCAATTGTATTATAAAAAAGGTCCAAACAGATGAGGACCTTTTCAAAGATAAATCCTACTACAAAAACCCTTTAATTTCCATCCAAAGAGCCAACATAGAGGGATTTTCATTTATGACATTCCAACACAATTAATTTAAATCCCCCCCTCCAACCTCTCCTCCATCTCTGGATTAATCAAAGTTGACCTAATCCAAAGAATCAGCTGACTTGGCATTTTACCCCTTCTTCTTCATATAAACAGAGAGAGAGAGAGAGAGAGAGAGAGAGCCAAGCTCCATACATTACATATTTTATGTCCAACATTCTCTCTCTCTACACACAAGACCCTACAATATGTTTCTCCTGTATCTCTACAATATAGGAGAGGACAATGTAGGAAGGAGCACATTATATCAAAGATAATATATATTTCCTGGAAACATTGGAACTTTCCATGAAAATTACAAGTCTGCCAAGTCAGCAAAAACTTGCATCTTTTCCAGCTTCTCTTCTTCTTCTTCTCCTTCCTCTTCTAAAATATATGCATGCAAATCACGAGAGATAAGCAAGTGCTTATACATAATGGTCACATATTCTCCGCTCATCGCACGAGTTCCTCCCCGCATTGCATCTTTCTCCTTCTTTTCGGACTGCTCAGGGAAAACGTTCGGTTCATCGGGTCTTGTCTGTATGCAATCACAATTGAAACTATAAGCCCACCCGGACTATGTACATTGAAATACATTCCCTGATCGTCCTAAGGTCTTCTCTAATGGAGACTAAGGACGACACATGCGAATTTTTTTCACTCGGCAAAAAAAATTGAAAAAACACTTGAACGCTCTTTTTCTCTCCCTCTCTCTCTCTGCATAAGAAAACTTACATACACAAATCATACATACATGTGCAATTGAATTTATACATATCAAATACACCGGACGTAAATTGAGACTCCTAGGGCCCTGATTGTAAGCATTTTTTCCCCGCACGCTTTTTCCCTACTCCGCTTTCCTATACACTATGTACATACACATAAAATACTATAGATATACATTGGAAAGGAATTTTACCAAAAGGAGAGCAGGAAGAGAAAAAGCCCCAGAGAGAAATCAAACATTCGGCTCCTACATATATTCTCACTCTAATGCACTTGTATTTCCCCCTTTCCAATCATTCCCTAAATTTACAAACAATTTCCCATCAAACAATCTATCTTCTCTCCTCCTCGGATTTTACATTCCAAGTCAATCCTAAAACTACCCTATTACATTCATTTATCAAAGTCCAGCTATTTTATTTCAACTCTCGGGAAAAGTATGGACCAAAAATACATTTAGAATTATTCATACAATATACGTATATATACGTAGCTTTATTTTCGTACAGCTCTCCCAGGTCCAGTAACATTAAAATCCACGTACAATAAAACAATAAGTCAATGGTCCCATGATAAAAATTCCTCCACTAAATTTATATCCACATCTACATATGTATATTTGATTAAAAAATAACAATTTTTAAAATTCATTCATTTTCCCAGGGCACAGTGCCATTCAAATATTGGCTCAAATTGAATTGGGTCAAATTCATGGGTTTCCCCGGCCCAACTCCACTACCAGTCCCACGAAATTGTAGTAGAACAATTACGTAGGTAATGATGACGCTAATTATCTGCAAATAGAAAATAAAAAACAAAATAAACAATCCATATTACTACAAATGGAACATTGACATAATTATTGTATCATTTCCCCAAAACTTACTGACGTCACATTTTCCCGACTCACTGTGAAAAATCCCTTTGCACTCAAACGTACAGGAATGGTCCTCACCGTGAGGAATAATTGCTTGAACTGTATTTTATAGAAATTTCCCATTAAAAAACATACATAAGAATTTCTTTCTATACCAAAAAAGTACCTTGAAATCTTTAATAACGGAAATGAAAACAAGCCAATGAATCAGAGTTACACGCTTTAGCACTACATCCAATTGATACTGACGGAAATTCAATACTCTCTCTCTCTCTCCCTTCAGTATTTTTAGACAAGCTCAAGGACTATGAGTTAAAAAAGCTATAATAATCTATTTATAATTATTATACAATATACCGGCAATAAAAGGTCTCCAAGTCTAACAAAAAATGAGCTTGTTTAAAACTTGCATAAGAAAGTTAAAGGGCTTGTTCATTATCACACAGAAAAAGAAAGAGCAGACACCAGCCAAAAACTCCTCTAATAGTGAAGGGACCTTAAAAACATTTCCTCTTTTATCCCAGTCCTTTGCATATACACCATGCATTTTTCTCCCTATATAACTCGTAATAAAAATTATCATTATTATCCAAGATAATAAATGACGTTGCAGATTGACAAGACACGCCAGTCTTGACTCAATCCCTCAATTTCCTATACCTTGTAAATTACAATGCATCATCATCCTCCTCATAATGCAGTTTTCCATTCTCCTCAAGAACCTTCCCATGCAATTGCACCAACATTTTTTCCACCTTACATCATTCCATCTTTTGAACCATATCATAGCACACAAGTTCCGGACCGGAAGCTAATTACTTTTTCTCATTCATTTCTATCTCACAGTCCCAAATAATTACTTCCAGTTCTCTAATAAAGAATGTCAAAATCAAGTCCAAAAAGGGCTCCTTTCCTTTTAGTATCCCTCAATTACGCAAGCAATTTTCATATCATTCTTTTGTCACACAGGAGGAAGTTCCGGTCTAGCTTTTGTGTCTCGAGGAAGTATCTCTCTCCCATACCATATGTCAATGTCTTTCAAAATGCACACACACACACACACACACACACTATAAAAATCCCACTGCACTTGAAAAAAGCTAAATGAATTGTTAATTTGAGGACATTATTTGCTTGACGCTGACACGCTTATTTACCAAAGACAGACACAAGTCCTGTAACAGCTTGTTCCTTCGTAGTTTGTAGACATGACATTGATTTTAACGTTTCCAATTAATCAACAAGACAGGAATAAAGAGAGGAACAAGGAGTTTCCCAACGACCCCACAACTTTTACAATCTTGAAGAAAAACAAAAGACTGGGCCATTATTAGCCCTCGTGAGAGCTCATAGGAGTTGTACGATGACAATGTTACGTACATATTTACATTCCATTTACATACATAATGGAGGAATGGTGATAAGTTATCAAATGAAGGAAACAAACTAATTACAAGGGATTGCTCATGTACTTAAAAAGTCCATGTCTCGTGGCAATATAAGAGATTATTATGAGTGGAAATTAAGCCTTCTCTCCTAATTAATGAGTTAAAATTTTCAAAGACTTTACATTCCGCTTCTTCTTCTTCTTCTTCTTCTTCTTCTTCTTCGTCATGTCTTATCTCCCTCTCGCTCCCTTTACCCCTCATCATCATTTCCTTACATAAGAGTACCAAAGGAATTGATGACGTGATTAATTGTCTTATTTTATTTCTACAACAAAATACAGAGGAATTTCCCCTTGAACAACTACTTGTACATTTCTGGGACAAGTTTCCATTAATTTTCATGGATTCCATCTCTGTTCCGCAAAGCGTCCCTATTATGTACGAGCTCCAATATTATATGTCCCCTTTATGTGCTTAATTATAGAAGAATTTTTTATAATTTATCACCAGAGGGAAAATATTTGTCAACGTCCCCCAACTCATTTGCTATAGTAACATTATTCCTTCCTTAAGAGATTTTCCTGGGGAGGACATCTTATAGTATTTTTAATTATGAACACATTTTTTAATTCCTAGTTTTTTCCCTTTTATAAAAATTTCATTGGATTATATAAAAATGGAATGACATAATTTAAATTAATTTTAAATGGGAGGAAACTTTGCTACATGAGAAAAGGAAAAAGGAGAAGGGAAATTGTTTCAAGTGGAAATTTGATGGAGATTTATCATTTGAGTGGGAGTTTTATGAGGTGATAAGAGTGTAGTGGTTGGGAAAATGGATAGGATTTTCTATAAATCAGCTCAAGGGTTATAGAATTTCAGTTAGAGTTTATAGTATATAACTTTTGCCAAGGAATTATTCATGAAGTGCTTCCTTGCTCCGGTTCTTTGAAAAAAGGGGGGAAATTGGAAGATGCATAGGGAAATTATACGAGAAAAAAAAAGAAGAGAAAGAAAAAGGAAGAGAAGGAGAGGAAATACCTGAGATTTTTCAAGAGCCATGAAATGTGCTGACTGTTGGACCTTGGTAAGTAATTTTAACATTTGAGCATGTTTTCTCAGAAATGTTTCTCCCACATCAGCAAGAAATAGGATTCGAAGGAAACTTGTAACCACAATCCCCAGAAGAGTTTTACTACAATTGGAAAGGAATTGATTCTCAAGTCCAGCGTAGCAGTAGACCATGCAGACGAGGGAAATGGTGAGTGTGGCAAATAAAACGATAAAAGAGGATCCAATAAAATCACAATATTCATCATGTACATCATGGAAATCCAAATATTGCTGAGAAATGGCGAGCCATGACTTGTTCACACACTCAAATCCCCATCCTTTATCATTTCTCCCAACCACTTTTCTCCCTCTCTCAGTCCTCTCCTCTCCAGAATTACTCCAAAGGCTAGGAGTAGTAGAAGTAGTGGAGGAAGAATCCACCCTTAAATGATCACCCCCCTCGTAGCTCTGGCCCAATGACCCATACTCTTTCTTTACCAATGTACTCAATTTTCTCAAGCATTTCCTTTCAATCTCTTCCAGCATGTCCTTCATCATGTCCCGGAGAACAGCGCCCAAGTAGAAGAGCTGTACGTAGTAGAGAGTGACCCCGTACTCTACCAAGGTCATGAGAGCCGTGATCATTCCAAGTGTTGAGGGCAACTGTTCATTAAGTATCTCCTCATGTTCGGACTTCCAGTAGCTCGTGAATCGGATGGCTTCCAAAAATTCCTCCTTCACCATCAGAAGGATCCAAGATGGGGTCACAATGACGAGAATGCTCGAGAAGGAGCAGAATAGTATTTTCTTGCTAAAAATCCTCGTGGGACAAGACCAGCCATATTTTCCATGGTGATTGTCAATGGTTCGAAGGAGTGAGATTAATTTTCTCATCCGAGTCAGATGAAGGACATGGATGATCCCTCCGAAGGAGAATATTATCATGAAAACTGTAAACCAAGCGAGAGAATCCACGGAGTTCCCTTTCCCAGGAGAAGAGAAAATGTAGAGAACAAATGAGGACGCAAAGAAAATGGTGAGGCCTAAGATCTTGATAAACAATGTGACCATGCTAAAAAAAAATATCATAGAAAATTATCACACCCTTAAATTATTATTTTCTCATACCCAAAAAAAGCAACTCGAAATTTTTCAGGGAGTCATCTATTTTGACAATTTTTCTTATTTATTTGTAATGTGAACGTTATTTAAAAAACCATTTAAGAATAATTTTGTATTTACCTCCAAAAGAAATGTAGGGAACATTTCTTGAAAGACAAGTCTTGGGCGGATGAGGACGTGGAAACATTAATGACGGGGAAAATTCCAGCGAGGAAGCCAAAGATGGAGAGCACTTTCAATTTGTGATAAACAGACGGTATTTCTCCAGCCAAATCCCTTGAGTTAAAATCCTTGGCCATCCTTGACTCCTCCTCGTAAAGAGCTTTTTGATTTTCAAAATGAAGTCTCTTCCCCATATTTTGTGTGTGTGTGTGTGTGTGTTAAATAAGGGATGAGGATTTTATGTATCTATCTTGGATTCACTATTGAAAGCTATAATTTTTATATGAGGAGACTTTGGCGGATATTACGCTTGAAGAAAGATATGTGACAGAAGAATGGATGCTTTTAGGGAGAAAAGAACAGCAATAAAGGTTAATGCAGACGATATTTCATGATTTGGTTCTAGACCCTCGTAAATCAAATGACAAGGTCAATAAATTCCCTGATAAATTCCCAGACTTCCCCGGTAAATATTTGCAAAGCCCCATTCCCAACTCTTCTCTCTCTCTCTCTCTCTCTCTCTCTTTCTACTCCTCTCATTTTCATATAATCCATTAACAAAATTATCTCACTTGAAAACTCTTTCGAAAATTCCCTACACCGTACACAAATACAACTTAATGCGTTTCTGAGTGTCAGTACAGACTGTGAAGGTGTGCCCTTTTAAAATTCTTTGCAAATGTAATTTTCTACACAAATTTCTCCATTTCTCCTCAAGCTATATTTTCATCCACTCGAAAATGTCCACAAATTTCAGATATTGAAAGGCACACAAGTTCCTCTTTAGATATAATTATCAAAGGCCATTTTCAATTTGCCTCTCATCCTTCCTACAATGTAAATTGCCCACACATAATGAATGTGAAGGAGCACTAAAAGCTGGGAAGAAAATTATCACACGTTATACGCTCTTATAATGGAAATAAATTTTTTTAAATTTCCCGCCAAACTAAAATCTCCTTAAAAACTAAGAGTATTTTACATAAGAGTTTTTAAACAAACACTCAGGTATGGAGAAAATTCCCAAGAAAAAAAAACGTTGGAGCGGAAGGGATGAGATTTCCAATGGGGCTTGTCCCCCCCCCCCACGTTGGCTTTAATAAAATTATGAATTTTATTCTGACTTTGATATAATGATTATGAGAGAAGTTGGAGTTTATAGCTCCAGTAGTGGCTAAATCCACTCTGGCTATAACATGTACAAGTAAATTAGAAGGCTTTCAAACAATTAACTATGCCGTGAGAGCCATAGCCGTCCTTCCCATAAGTTTCATGATAAATTTCCTATGGAGAAATCAAAGAGAGACGACGACTATTTCATGACAAGAGCTTAACTTTGAAAGTAACGCAACTTTTGTTGACGACATCCCAATGATGAAAACTTTCATCCCTTCCCTAACTTTTCCTATATACTTGCTCCATCCGAAGTCTCAGGAAGAAGAAGAAGAGTCAAGAAGGAGAGGATGAGGGATCAAATTTACAACTGAATTTCTCTATTCCAGGCTATTGTCATACTAAAGGAAAAAGTTTGACTTTAAATGACGCACATAACACTATACTCTTTCTCTCTCTCTCTCCCTCCACTTTCTTCAATCTTCTCCTCCTCCTGTCTCAATTCTCATACATGCTATCTCAATCCTTATGTGCCTCCCAAAGGAAAAACTCTCTTGACTTCTCAAGCTCTCTCTATCTCTCTGAAAGGCTTGAAAAAAAGTTTTTTTCTCTCTTCTCAACAAGTCCCTCAGGAAGAAGGGGAAGAGTGAACAAAATCATTTCCAACTATAACTCCATGCTAATTTTTATAAAATACTTATTCCCTATCTCATCTATTTATATACATATGCATTTTGCTTACCCCATACCAATCAAAATAGCATCCTTGACATTGACTCACTTATCAGCATGTAAATTGTCAAATCTGTTTCTCTCCTCAAACTCATAACTTATCCCGCATATTATTTCATATGGTAAAAATTGTCACTACTCATAATATTTTCCCCCATATTTTTTTCTCACAAAATTCACGCATAAAATTTCCAAATATTTCTTGAGTTTTCGTATACATTGGGTTCATGGTCCAATCCACAGATTTTTTTTGACACATTTTTTTCCTACTTTTTCCCCTTTCCACGTCAATCTCTAAGGCAAGAAAAAGACTATAAATAAGAATTAGTAAAGGATTTCTTTATAAGGGAACTCTCATGCTGTGAGAGCTAAGTAGCTTATAATTAGCAAACAATTAAGCCATTACTCAAGCTTCTTTTTCCACGCCTTTTCATCTCAAAACATAAGAGTCAGTTGTAAGTTTTTTTTTCCATACAATATCATCATCACCCATGAAATTTTTAAGCTCGGATTTTTTTAAGCTTTTTTTTTATATTTTGTGAGAAAAAGAATCCCTACAAACTCCGTAAGGGACCACATTCATTGGAATGACATTGATTAAGTAAGAAAAAAACAGAGCCTTTTTCCTACCATTTTTTCCCCCAATAGAAATGAATGTAAAAATTTCAATTTTCAGAGACAGAGCTCTGGGCCAAGGATTTTGGGGGATATGGGACTCTGGAAATTCGCCAATATTTCCAACCGAATCTATCTTTCTGTTTTTTTTCTTCACGCAGATTTATAGATACATAGTAAAAATATCCTCCGCCATAGGGGAAAATTCACTCTGACAAATTTCTTATATGTAAAGAATTATATGTATATGGAAAATGAAAAATCAATGAAGAAATTTTTTCCAAGGTCGGAAACTACACAAGAGAGAGAGAGAGAAGAACATCGATCCGTAATAATTGGCATCCAATTTCTCTGCCATCATTAGTTGATACATTTTAGTAGAGAGAGAGACCGAGCCAAGGAAAAAATCATGGAGAAAAATCAACTAATGCAATTTTTTGACAATTTTCCTACGTAGTAGATTTTTACCAAAAAATGTTCAAAGAAAAATTTCCTTCTATAGTATTTGAGTAAGGATTTTGCTTGGTAGGAAGTTTGACGCTATTTTTTCAAACACAATCCCCACCAAGAATATGTATTTTGCCATGGAAAAAAGTACAAAAGCCACTCCTGGAAGAATGAATACGGTTTTTTGGTGAAGGAAATTCACAGCAGTTGGTTCCACACAATAAGGATCATTTCCCCTTGTTCCCTTGATTATTTAATAGGAAAAAATTGGAATGTCCACTACTTAATAGATTCTTTCTTCAAAATCACAATTTATTATTGCTGAGGGCCAGCAGGGGAGCGAGTCATTAATTTTATCCCGGACATTTGCCAAAAAGAACCCCCAAAAAAATAAAATAAAAATCCCTATTTTTTTTCTCTCTCTTTCTCTCTCTCTCTCTCCATCATCCTCCTCCTCCAGTTAATCATCTCCACACTGAAGTATCCATAATAGTTCATTTTCAAAAGAAACCACCCACTTGAATTTCCCTGCAGAGTTAAAATCATCAATAATTTTTTTCCATCCACCTAACTTTTCCACCCATAAAAATCCCGCGTCTTCCCATAAATTTCCAACACATGTTTTTGTCCCAGTCAATTTTTCTAAACCTTCCACTATCCGCCCGGGAAAATGTCCTTTTAAAGGTTATAACTCCTCCAACAGTCCATGGTCAATGAAAAAAATAATATCCCAATACAAAAACAGGCATAAATTACCAGCTTATACATTATTTTCTATTTATTTAGCCCTAGAAATTTTGACGGGTTCACAATTTGGTTTTAACATGTCGTTGACAAGAAGAACAAAATCATAAACAAGAACGTTCCCTCCCCAATTTAAGCCTTTGTTTTCCTCGGATTTTGTCCTCCAAAGTTCATGACATTTCCTTCAAGGACTAAACCCCACAGTTGGAAAATCTACCTTTTGTATTTCCTCCATATAAACCCACATTGACAAAATATAAATTATTAATTCGTTCCAAATGCTATTTTCGTCCATCCCTGTATAGTTTAGCCTTGCGGAATTTCCACAAGGCCTTACCTTAATTACAGGGGGATTTATACTTCTCAATCCCTTTCTATTATTCTCATTTTACCTTGCTCATGACTTTTAGGGTAATATCCCGAGAAATCCTCAAGGCTTCTCCAGAATCCTCAAGAAAACCTCCTTTTAAGCCCATCTCCTCTCACCCATGCTAAATCCCATGGAATTTTACCTCCAATATTTCCTAAATACGCATACAAAATCATACAATTTACCTTTTTCTACCTTCCAAAAACGTTATCATTTCTTGTCCACATCTTGTTTCGTCCGGCCCCATAATGTCACCAAATACTAAATAACGTCTGATAAAATCCACAAAGAACCATGCATAATGTGACCACATATGTTAATACATACATACGTACGTATGTGTTAACATACGCATTGTAGCTATACCAATCAACGTGAAATGAACAAGTTAAAAGTCCACGAGGCCTTTGCGTGGATATCACTTTTCTCTATGTAGGAGCTCCCTATGCTGAAGCATAGCCTTACACTATTCCCTATATACAATAATAATTATATTCCCTATAAGACTAATGTACTTCAAATTTAAAGGTACTCTCGCTATAGTTCCCATATAGGAAAGAGCACTCATTGTTAAAGTTGAACTTCTCCTCAAGAGATGCACCTCAAAGCCATGATAAAGTTTAAATAAGCTTGAATAAAGCAGACACGAGAAGCTCTCGTATTGTTGTAACTGTATCCTTTAACTACAAGGGTAATGCTCGAGTCAGCCCTACGCTCCCTAGTATAGGTATAGCCCTACACACAATATTATCATATAAGAAGGTAAAGGGAAAAATAATGTTAAAAGCACAACCCTTCAAATTTTTGCCTAGATTTTTCCCTCCTCAATGAAGTTCTCTCTCTCTCTCTCTCTCTTCTCCCAGCTCGTATATGCACTGGAGTTGAACCCCTTTAGCTTGAACAGCATTAAGTTAAATGGGAAAGACAAGAGAACATTGGAGAGGTGCGTGTATGTAGTTATTTTACTCTCCTCTGTTGTTACTCTACTCCCTTTGACTATAGTTGCCGTAATTGTGCTTACAATCCTCAGTCTCACGCTGGTACGGACACTGCAAAGCATAGTCCTTGCTATTGCTCAGCATTGTAGAAACATTTTTTTTTAAATCCCTTTACAATTGCTTTGCATTGGCAATACTCAACTATAATTCAAAATCCACTCAGATTTTTGCTGGACAAACAAAAACTCACAACTACATTTTCCCGTGCTACAAGTGGGTTCATTTATTTCATGTGACAAGTGCATTTTATCCAAGTAATCAATTTACTTTCGGAAGGATATACACATACAATTTGGACGCTAAAAGTGACGAGAAAGGTAAAAATTTTTTCTAAAATAAAATTTGTCCTAATTTTTCAAAAAATTATTTTTTCTCTGTCCTATGACTTGTTTTATTTTTTTTACTACGTGCATAGGAATAGGGGTAAATTAGTATATGAATCATCCCATATATTACATTTTTCCCACTTCTCCCCTTTTTTCGTATGTACGATAGGCAGAGAGAGAGAGAGAGATTTCAAAGGGAATATTCCATATGTAAACTACGTCTAAACGTCTGCGTAAGAAAATAGTGGACTTGGAAAAATACAAAACAACAACAAGTACAAGAGAGAAGAGAGTTCATCTGTCAATCCTGCTCCTCTTCTAAATTGTCCCATGAAAAACCAGTGTTTTTGCATATATTATTATATGTCTTTTTAGCAGACACTTTATTGATACCATTTGAATCACATATGCCCGTACTTTTCTATATAATCATCATATACTACAGCCCTAGCTGTAAGTTTCCATTAGTTTTACTCAAGGGGGAAATTTTATATGAAATTTACATAGATAAATCCTTATGAGTAATAATACTGTTTCCTTTCCACTCTCGCTCACTTGTTCCCAATGTATGTGCCATGAAGTTCTATAATATTGATAAATACATGGAGAGAGAGAGAGATAGGAAACGCGCTCAAAGTTGTTCCTCAAATTGTAAACTAGCCCAGGTTAGTCAAATTTTACACAGGATGAGAGGAGGCTGTTGACGTAGGAAAAAAAGCATGTATGAAATGTAATTTTTTCATGTAAAAAAATTTTTTTTTCAATGTAAATAATTATGATAATCTAAAGTGAAATTACTTGTTGTACTCGATCAGGAGTTTCCGCTCACTCCAATTTTTCTCCAACTGGACAAGAGAAGTGTGCTCGTGTATGCTTTGTGTGTATGTGTTTAGTGTGTTTATTAAAAATCTATTTTTATTCAATGTGAATGACTTGACTCATGGTTGAAAGCTATTTTGAACAAGGCAAAGTACTAATTTGGAACGGGGCTTCTATATAAACTCGTATTTTTCTCTCCTCTCATAAATTTCCTATGGTGAGAGAAAATTTTAGAGAAAAAGTCATTTTTCCTCTCCAATATGCTAAAGCATTGGATATTGTAAACCCATAGGATTTGCTGAGTATTTTCCTATATGGTAGAGGAAGGATAGGGACTCCAGTTTTTATAGGAAGAAGCGTAGGAATTTGGTGGACGAAACCTTTGGAAATTCTCATTAGTTTTTATTTTCATGATATTTTTCTTGAATAAATATTAGAATGGAATGTGTGACATAGAGAGGAATAGAGAGAGGTACGAGCAGTGTGAAATTAACAGAGTTTTTTTAATCCATCTCTCTACACGTGAATATAACGACATGCTAAAGGTTATTTTCATGGCAAGCCACTAAATATCACCACTTCTACCAAAAAAAAAATCCCCCATCCTTCGCTTCCGGTCAGTTCTACTAAAATATTTCTAAGGATGCAAAATACTGTACTACTCTGAAAAAAATCTAATTTCAGGGAAATTATAATATTCATGAAAAAAATTTCTAAATAGTTTCCTACATTTTCTCTCTTATTCTACCCAAAAATCCCTATCATTACATTTTTTCACACTTTTCCCCCCTACAATAATTCAAATTCAAACTTTATAATTCCCATCAATTTCTCTCTCTCTCTCTCTCTCTCCTTTGCTCCAAATAATTGAATGTATATTTTGACATGCTAAAATGTACACATTCATTGTTTAAATTTATACTATTATAATAACATTGGAAATTATAGCCTATGAAATCATACATTTTATTCCTCCATAACATTTCATAAGTGGGAGGGAAGTCTAAATATTGAGCAAGTTTTAAACGCTTAACTGTTTCAAGCTAAATACTTTTTTTTCTCTGGGGAGGGATTTAACTGTACCGTTTGTGTGAGGTCTCTCTCTCTCTCTCATATTAATTTAGAAAGAAACATGTAATTTTGGAAGGTTTCGTTCCGTTAGAGTATTTTGAATAAAAGTCAGTGCCTTTTCCTTCCGCATATTATGTTCCGATCCGGGCCTATCTCTACTATATGGGAGTCTATGTTAGTCAAATGATGGATGAGGAGGATAATAAAAAAAAATTCTAATGGCAAAGTATAGATGATGAGTTTTCAAATTATCTCTTCGTGTAAGCAAAGCACCTGTTCTAGGAAATAGATCTTCTCTCCTCTATCCTTTCCCTATATGTTCTAGCATAGAGAAGAAAATTCTCTAAACATTCTCAACTCCTTTGTTTTTTGAACATGATAATATTTACACTGCCTCACATAATATGTAAACATTCAATTAGAGATGGGACGGGATAGCATGAGAGAGAGAGAGAGAGGAAGAAAAAAATTCCAAGCGTCAATAGTTTTAATAAACAAGACAAGAAAAATATGCATTACTTGTGTATTAGAGGGGCTCCTCGCGTGGGCCAATGCAAAATATACATAGAAAATAATTGAACACTTACACTATTGGAGAAGCCCTTGCTATAAAATATCAATGTACCTCAAGCTATAGGGATTTTTTCTACTATATGTAAACTAAATGTTAAAGAGCTCCATCAACGGGTTAATCAAGATTTGTTGATTTTTTTTATATGATATTTTTTCTTACTCATTACAGACACTCTTTCCTATGGACATCCCCAATGACCGGGGCTTGACATCATAACAATATTCGTGCCATAGATTTCTTATCCCCTCTCGTCAAAGAAAAATTAAAATTTTCAACTGACTTTTTTTCTCTTTAAGAAAAAAGTGCATTTTTCTCATTCTCAAGTGAAATGACTCTCCCCCAAATTTAATTTTTTTTCCAAGTAAAAAGTTGCTAAAAAAAACGTTATTTCAAAGATTTATTTTTCAAGATAAATCCTTTTAATATTATTACAAGAATTTTTTTTTCAAAACTATATTCATGTCCGAGGTTCAAGTAGTGTTGATCACCAATCTCGTCCTCTCATGTCAATATGAATAATGTTTGGAGAAATTACCTTGAGCAAAGTTTCAATTTCAGTCAAGAACCGCTCTATTATCAACAACAGCAAGAACGAGAGCTTCAACAAGAACAACAAGTCTCCGTAGAAGAGAATATTACCAAGGAAATAAGTACAAGAATCGCTCTCACCCCAGCGACAGTCCAACCATTTGAGCCCTCTGGGTCAGCCACAACTCCTCAAAGCCAACAACAACAACAACTGTCAAAAGTTTGGCACATCAGAACAAACTATTGAGGACGACTAAATATTTTACCATTTTCCCTCTTTTTTCCTTTTCTTCGTTATTTTGGTTTTGTGTCTCCACCGTGTGCAAATTTTTCAAAAAAAAAACAAAAATTTCCCGGATTTTAACTAATTTCCATTATTCTGAAAGAGTGAGAAACATTTTGAAGAAAAAAAAAGTGTCACATTTGTGACCATTTGAGAAGAAGCTATACATTTTATTTTTTGGAGAAGAAAAAAAGTGAATTTTCTCCCTTTCCTGTGTTCTACTTGGAATTATTAAGGGAAGAAAATATATAGAATCAGCACACGATCACCACGCTCTCCTGCATGTCATTTATACGGACTGTAACGTGATATATGGAACACATTATATCCATCTCTTCTATAGAGAGAGAGAAGAGGAGGAGATAAAACATGCGGATTCTTTCCCTAGCGATAAATTTTCGCGTCTAGCTTCTCAACTGAAAAATTACTTTTGAACGGTTTCCGTGTCTGTGTCTGTGTATGTGTATGTGTGTGTGTGTGTGTGTCTACAAAAGAGAGCCTATCCTCAGAGAATATACATATATTGGAAACAATAGGGAACCTTCTGCATATCCTCCAACCTCCTTACAACGTAAAGAGGAGAGAAAAAAGTACAAGAGAGAGAGAGAGAAAAAAACATTGAGATAAAAGTGAATTTCAGTTTTATATGGATTTTCTCATATATGAGACCTGTGGACATGTAATTAAATGGAGGATTTTTATCTCTCATTATTACATATAATTTGCTACTTAAACAACGCTAATAACAACAACGCCTGTCAATAACATCATTTTCCCCTACTTGACACACCACTTGTAACTTTTAATTACATCCACGAAAAAAAAAAAGTTTCAATTTTTAACACATTCTGACGAGTTACATATACATAGGAAAAATACATAGCAAATATATACACGCGGACTAAAACTACAGAGAGAGATATATTTACATTTAA
Source organism: Spatulosminthurus flaviceps (assembly GCA_034693705.1). NCBI lineage: Eukaryota > Metazoa > Arthropoda > Collembola > Symphypleona > Sminthuridae > Spatulosminthurus > Spatulosminthurus flaviceps. The sequence goes on along the minus strand of JAQFXU010000467.1, from coordinate 37,414 downwards.
AAAGAGTTGCTCACCCCGGCCTTCCACAATGTTAAGAGCGGTTAATTGGGGTGAGAAATTGGGTCATGTGTTTGGTGGTCATCATGGCCGTATCTTGAGGCTCCTACTTCTCTTTCTCTGTGCACTCGGAGTCCTGGTCGTCATTTACCGGGCCCGCACTGAGCGCATTAATAAGGAGAATGCCAACGCCAAGATTCAGTTGAAAAGGTGAGCCACTTTTTTTTAATAATTTATCCCCCAAAATTCATACATTTCATCCCCATTATTTCTTAATCTTCAAACACACTTTGAACTTTAAGCGCTCAAATCTGAGCAGATTTACATAAGAATCTATCCCCATCATTTTTTTATACACACATAAGTATTTACAATGTAAGAGGATTTTTGGGAGTGGAACTTTCATTCCTACATTATGTTAAATAATAGTATGAAAATAGTATGAGCCCTTTATTCACATCTCATCTCATTAAGTGTTGAGTAAGGTCCAAGGTAAAATCATAATAATTCTTGATGATGGTGATGAAAAAAAAAATGAAACTTTAAATCTTCCACATAACATTTTTTTTTTTTGGTAACCCACTGAGATATAGACATGGGTGAGACAGTAAGAAAGAGAGGATAATTTTAGATTTGAAATCCTTAATGGAACTTTGAAGCCCCAAAAAAGAGAGATAATCAAGCCTTTTCTTTGTAATGTAAAAGAGATATTTGATTAATGTTATCATTTTTCTTCACATTCTAATAATAAGTACGTGGAGCGAGTTCTTAGCTTACATAATATAGTACATATATCGAGAATTAACTCCTCATATGAATTTCAAGGGAAATGTCACTTCAATGCTAATTTTCAACAAGGCACAAGGGAAAAATCTATCCAATCAAGTCAATATAATTAGACATGATTCTTGTGTCAAGAGCATAATATGCTTAGTATAGTCATCTGTCATCTACTCAAACTCATCAAAAAATTGACATTCATTTATACTTTTTTTTCCTATGCACTTTCCTTATGTATTTCCTAAGCAATGTCTGAGCCTACCCCATAGTATGAGGGACAATAATGGGATTAATTTGTAATCACATATAACTCCAGTGAACACCCAAGTCAACTTCAATGTTATTTACAAAGCAAGTACAAAACGAAGAAAATCCAACGCTATTTTTATCTCATTCACAAATTCCCAAAGGAGGAAATTCATTTTCCTTTACTCTCATTTGACCCAAGATTTTTTTAAAAAAAAACATTTAAAAAAATAGCACTATTTTTCCCCGTACAACTGATCAAATACAATAATGTACGTTTCCCTTTGACCTAGTACACCCCATTTAAAATACATTGAATCACACACACACTACCTCCTCTCAAGGAGGTAGTGTACCTACAAAATCTTGAGGAAAAATTTTTTTCCCCTAACTTAAAGCTATACGGATCCTTCAAATCATTCATTATTTCCAATGAGCCGGATTCTTACTAGGAAAACGCCTCCCTATGTCTGCAAATAATGACATAATTAAGAAAGTCAAATGTGCAGGAAATTTTAGCACTGCACTGTAAATAAAACTGGAGTAGACGCTCCTGTCTACTAACCTTTAAATTTATTATAAGTTTCAAGGCTTTGAGTCATAAAAGACGAAAAGTATTGTCTCATCTCCTCTAACATATCCTTTAACATGGTAGGGAGAGAATTTACTCAAAAAGAGCTCAAATCAAGTTCTTGAACTTGGTTTGGCTTCTACAAAAAAAAACATTTTCCAACCTTCCTCTCTTGGCACACTAAAAACTCAGAGGAATGATATTGTTTTAAAATTGTAATTTACAATGCAGTCGTGCTGATGTTGAAAACATAGGAAAAACTCAAGTCTCTTTAAGATCAAATTTGCTCATGAATTTAGTAGGGTTGGAGTGTTTCAAAGTATGTGGAAAATGCATCTTGCATTTCACTTCTCCTCATTTCATTGACTCCATACAAAATACTAGTAGATTTTCTTCCTTATGAAACATTAGTTTTTTCCCCTTCCTTCATTTCATCTATATGCACATAAATTATTGGAAATGCACTACTACTTATCTCAGCCATATATGAAGAAACACCCTAGCTTTTTCCTACATACTAGTTACCATACCTATTAAATTCGCCCTATATATTTCTATGCGAACCTCACCTTCTTCAGCTGGAAATGATTTTCTCAATGGTTCTCAATTTTTACCTCGAGGCAAAAATAAATACACTTGATTACATTCCCTTCCATATATTTACCATAGCTCTGGCTCAAATATTAGAAGAATGAATGAAACTGATGATTCACAGGATTTTCTTGCTTACACATTCAAATGCAATTATTCTTGTAATAACTCAAATGATTTCCAGTTGCTTTGATTGCTTTATTTTTTTTCCGTGACTCTCTCAAAAAAAAAGTACATTTGCAAAACTACTGTTCCTGCATACAATTCAGCCTCGAGCTCTCTACTACACGTGTTTTTTTCTTCAATGTGCATACATTTTATATTTACTCTGTAATAAAGGCATATAAAATGTTACGGGGAAAATAAGATACTACTACTTGAATAGGAAACGAGAGAGAAATAACAAGATAATTTCCAAGTCTGGAATTCTCTCAAGTATTTACCTTCGTACCAATCAAAGCCAAAAAGAGAACACGATAATGATCCAATGAAGGCCAGCGAGAAGTTCAGAATGAAAAAAAAAAAAGTTTTTGCACTCTATAGATTTTGGTGTAGAGCTCTCGTGAAGTATAGTCTTTGCGCGCTCCTGTTACGCAGCGTACGTATACATTTTTTGGTTTTAAGCTTCACTCGAAAGAGAGAAAAGATTTTTTTTCTATAAAATCCCAACTTACTGCTTTAATTCAACGTAGAGGATTTTAACGTTCTTAAACTTCAAGCTTACTTTATATAAATACATTGTTTTTTTTTAGATGGACGTACATACCAAGTAAACCACTACTCTCCGAAATGAATGATTTTTTAGCACTATCTCTGCACACTGTCTGCTTACGCTATATATGAATTGCTTTGTGGCTACCTTTTTGGTTTCCACAATGTTATATGGATACAAGAACAAGAGAGCACAAATGCCTTGATTAAACTTGAGTCCTTTCTGATATTCCCTATGGTCAGAGCTATATACGTAGAGACCATAGACTCAAGTAGCATAGATATTTATGTCTTAAAATCTCTTAAAGGCTCTCGAGATAAATATCAGAGGTTTTATGGTATTTTTGCAATTTTTTTTTACCCCATCAATAATAATTATTGCTATTAAATTGCAAAGTCCAGTAACTACACTGTATTTATTACTTGTACTAGCTACCTACATCCTCCATGTCCTTATTTTTAATCCTTGTTGTCCTCCCACAAAAAAAAATCAATCCTCTTTCTTCCCTAAGAATTACTACTTCCAGCCTCGTGGTTTTCTAATAATTATCAAAAATATCCCAGAGAAAAATCATTTTTCTAAAAACACTCATTATTTTTCATGCCCCCTTTTCTTAGCCTTATTACAAGGCTTCTATTCTGATGAGCCTTCCATTAAATTCTATGGTTTTTCAAAAAAAAAAAAATATTTAAAAAAAAAAATTAGCAAAGATTTTATTTAAGGGAAATATTTTTTCACAAATTTTTCATACCACTTAAAATACCATTGGAAAAAAGGTTAAAGCAAGCTAAATAGGTTAGTGTATTTTGCTACAAGCATTATATTTCTAAGGCTGTGTGCAAAAACATAAGGAGTCATATAAGGTATAGTCATTTTTAATGTTTACAAGCTAAGTTGCTTGTACACGGGTGAATGATTACAAGAGCATGTTATATAGGCTTTAACTATATGTACATACATACTACAAAAATATAATATAGCATACAAATAAAAATTGGCAAAATAACATTACTATTAGGTCCTTAGTAAATTCGTATGTATTTGTACAGGAGGATAGCGTAAAAATAACATGTAATTTTTAAGGGGGAAAATCCCGTCAAAAGTCATTTTCTGATAGAGACGTTTCACATCCACAGATGCAGATACATACACAGAAGGTCAATTGGTATAGCTTATATAGCGTGTCAAAATAAACATCTACTCACACTTTTAAGTACTACTCGACTCCTTACCATACTTTTTTTTTTCTTTTACCATGATTTACTCAACTATCACAATGATTAATGCTGAGAAGATTTTTCTTTCAGCTTTTCTTCTACCTCTCTCTCCTTATACCTTATTACTCACACGTACAAATAGTATTTGCACGCATATGAGCATAGACATTATATTTGCTCATACTCGTCATTTAACTCACTATCATAGTACTATGATGGATACAAAAGAGAACAATGTTTTTGGAATTTTTAATGGAGGATTTCTCTCTCTCTCTCTCACACACAAGCTTTTCTCAACTCAGTGCAAAAATACAAGAAAGAGAGCCGACCTCTTGGTATCTTTTACATATTCATAAGAAGAATAATATATATAAATTCTGTGAGAGAATACCTTCAAGAAATTCAGAGTAAACACTATAGTTGAGTTGCCTAAATAGCCACACACTTAATCCTCCTCTCGTCAATGTTTCTTCACAGAGAGATAAACATTATCAAAAAAAAAACGCTCTACATACATATTTACTCCTACTATAGGCAAATTTGTCTGTAATTTTACATAAACGAAGATAAAATAAAAAATAACATCTTCCCTCTACATAATAATATCGGCTTGATAGTTAATTTCTGAGGAGAAAAGCCTAGTTTTTCCAATGCCACTGACTTCAAAAATACTTCAGAGTCAAATCCGAGGTATCTCATGCTTTTTGTCTATGTTTTCTTAGTCAAAGTAATAAAAAAAAATTCCCATTGACTCTATTTTTGTGAAAATGTGTTTTCCTTCTGTAAAAAAACCCTACATGGTGGAAGGTACTTGAATAAATAACGGCACATGTTTTTCCCTACACCTCTATAAAAAAAAATGTGATTTTATTTCTACAAACACAGGAATGGTTTGTAAGGGATAAATAATTCTAAAGTACTAACTTTTTTTTAAATCTTATCAATATTATACTTTGCAGAGAAAAAGTTTTTCTTCAATGAAGCTACAAAGCTGAGAGAGTATAGTGTTGGAAAAAAAAACGAGCCCTATCTTTAATGTATATCTTTAACTATAGTAGTAATTTATATGGCGATAAAGTCTGTCGAAGCATCAATAAACTTGTGTATGAGTGAGAGAGAGAGAGCTCTCGCTCGAAAACAAGAAAATAGTGAAAAATCCTTGAATTTCAGGGTGTAACTCGTTACATAATTCATAACTGCAGAAAATACATTTGACAAACATTGACACTATTATTGCCTATTCCCAACCCATCCTAAGTACATGCTACACACCAATAACTCCATGTTAACACATTGGCCTACATAAATTTCCATGTCCGTGGTTGTAGCTACTATATTATCAATACTACGGGGGACATTTGTAACCATTGGAAAGATTTTTTTCTCTCTCTCCTAATGTCATGTCTTATAAATGTGAGTTAAACTCATATTTTGACAATGATCTGATTCCACAATGAGAATTTATCAAGTTAATTGCTCTCTCCCTACGGGAGAGAGCCTCGGTCCCTGCCAACCCTCCGAGGATATTACCAAGGGAAATTCTCATTTGAGTCCAAGTACATATGTATGTCAATGTATTAGATATAGGGCGAGAGAACTTTTAAGTCTCAATTGATAATTTTCCATTCATTCAAATTTTCTTAGACATTCCTTCACAAGAAGAAAAAGTATTTTCACATTTGTCACTATCACGCTAATAAATCTATATGTAATATGTATGTGTATTTTGGTCAGGAATTCTATACTGGATTTTTAATACATTTCATGCTCAGAGAGATTCTCATTTCAAAATAGCTTTCATAGACATTTTATATATATGAAAATGTGAAAAGGAGCAGGGAAATTGACACGTTTGTTCAATCCTATCATGAAGAGCTATCAATTCCCAAATCAAAATCCTATTGGAGTTTATTGTCTTGATGAAAAATGACATTTTCATAGGACATTTTACATGGAGTAGTTCCGATGTAGTTGGAGCATAGGATAGCTTCGCTTCGACTTCAAAACCTTTTGTAGTAGTGAGCATTATAAATTAAAGCTATTGACATGTATGCTCAAACCAATGCAATAGAAAAGATAGAGTCTACATGCATTCCCTGTAGAATTGTCCAATTACATTAGTGCACACATATAAGCAAGGTGTAGTTAATAAGGTAGGTCTCTTTAGTATGTATTCACATGTATTGGACTCAGAACACGCACGAGCTAATGATCTCTTCATAGGGAATGTGCTATTGAAGTTACATTTTGTCTGAGCCTCATGTAAGAAAAGGTATGGCAAGTTTAAAGGCGTTCATGCTCTAAGGCATCCTCAACTCATAGGATCTCATATATTTAATAACAATAATAATAATAACAATAAAGAATAATGTACATATATTTACATTACGTTTCCCCTTGCAGCCTTTCCTTCACACACACACACACACACACACACACACACACACACACACACACACTGGAAAGTGATAACTAATGATTAAAAATGTGTCTTGTGAATTGATTGACTATTGGTGATTGTTAACAAGGTTTACATATACTTGCTCTCCTCAAGGAACAAACCTATCCTCATACAATGAATTAGGTCAATATTAAATAGACAATAGATTTTTAACGAGTCCTCTCAAATTTTACTCTCTCAGAAAAATCCACTTGAGCCTCAACCTTTTTTCTCTCCTACATCCTCCTCTTTATTAATCTACCAAAATTCATGGCTATTAATAATAAATTATATATTAAGTTTCCAATAATCTATCTCCCCTTTCTACATAATCCCAGTAATTACTTGTGACATAATAAGGGAAAAGTTATTTGTACTAAAAAATCTTAGACATGCATTTCTTCATTTATTTACTCACCTTTTACTTGTGTAGCAAATTACGTGTGTGAATATCCTTACTACAATATTGCAGTATCATATGAATTGGATGAATAGTAATGGAGGAGTTATAAGTTGCTCAGCAACTTGTCATCAATAATAGTTCTATGAAAGTGAACATTTTCCCTCTTCCGTCCGCTTCAAATACATGCGTCTACCTACTTTTGTCCTTTGTGCCTTGAATTAATTACATAATGGACCCATTGTTTACCTTCCAGACCATATTCCATGTAGCTTGACGAAAAACTTTGCACATGAAAGTCATTCCGCTTTGTGGATCTGATCCTTTTAGAGGTAAAGGAATTATTATTCTCGTATAGGAAAAGTGTTCGTTTTGTGTGCACAAGCTCCTATTGTTTTCTCATTGCTATACTTTAATCCTCTAAATCCTATACCCCCTTCCCTTTCCATTTGTTTTGCTGGTCATGTTCTTACTATGTGTGTATTATGTATGCTTCCCATAGCTTTTATATGCTTAAGTGCATTTTCTGCAAGTATTTAGCATTTCAAGAGTGGCAGCATTTTCCCCTATGAATAGACTTTTAGCACGTGCTTTTTTTTAGCACAGGACTAACTTACCGGAAACTACATATAAATATGACGATGACTTTGAATCCATGATACTATCAGCTCTCAATAGAATTTTTGAACATTCATTATAATTTCCCAATTATTATGTATCTTTATCCTCTTACCACAATACATTATAGGAGAGTGGTCATAAGTCTTGGACTTTTCTTGTGGCTTTGTCCCCGTCAGAGAACGTTGGTCTTTCAAGTAATTATTATTATTGTGATTATGTTTGGTAGTAGGGAAATTAAATTTTCAATGTTTTTTTAACCTCATGGTTATTAAAGCTTGTGTGTATGAATGGTGAAAAAAAATTTTTTTACAAAATATTTTAGAGGGAGATTTTTGTCAAGTGACACGGAAGTGAACAAGGGTCAAAGAGGTCTCATGTAAATGTTATGGTTATGGTTTTATTTGTGTGGCAAAATAGTTAAAAAATTACATGGTAATTCTCTATGCTATTACGACAGTATGAGTTTATGTGAGGTTTACGCTTGTAAAGTACCCAAAAGGGGATTAATTATGAAATGGAATCACTTTTGAAGGGAGAACATGGGCATTTTGAAGGTTAAATAATTCATGGGATTTTTTAGTATGTGGTTTTACGTGGATTTTGTGGGCTAGCTTTGTTTTTGGGATGAAAAGCTCATGTACCATGGAAGAGATATTAAATGGAAGGATTTCTCTCTCTCTCTCTTGGAAATGTGGTTTACAATGATAAATGCTCTTCAAGTAAAAGTACATAAAATTCGGAACCAAGCTAAAGGATGAGGGGAATTCCGTGAATCATAGTTAATTTACATGTGAATATTCATATACATTTTTGACTAACTCCCAAATATTTTTCACTCTTCCTCACTCTTCCAAAAGAATTTTAATTCATTGAAATAAAAGCATGAGGAAGATTAATTGTTCCGCTTTCATCACCCTCATTGTCTTTTGCTACTCAACTTATCAGTTTTTTTTTTACTACTACCGGAATTCCTTTAAGAAAAAGATCATTAAAAGTCTCTGTCTCTTAGTTTAATGACAAGCACAGACTTATACCAATCACAACAGTGATAAAATAGATTATAGAAAAATTAATTTATTTTATTTCACTCATATATTTTTTTTATTATCATATCACCGACGAATACTACGTGATAAAAAAAGATGCAAGCCAAAATAAATCCGTCCCATTCCATCCTGACACTACTACAAAAATCACGACGAGACTCCATAAAACATTGGAATTTACTGGCACGAGCTTATTAAATATGTCCGTCCATAGTTCCTCGTACTGCTTACATAAAATTCCTATCAATAAAAACAAAATATTTTTTTTTAAATGTACTCAGGAATGTGAGCATTCAATAATTCAAGAATTTAAACCTATTAAAGCTCATAAGAAAAAAAAAAAAAAAGAGACGTCAACTTTTATTTCCACACTCACTCTCTCAGGTCATTTCCATTCTCTGTACCTCAACTAATGGAAAGTTAAGGGGAATACAAAAAAGCAACTCCCTCAAAAAACCTTCGTACGTGTTTCAATATTTTACAATGCAAATCATTCAAATTATCTCACTACACTTACTCTAATTACCCCTACAGAATACATACAAGAATATAATAATAATTTAACCATACATATTTTTCCCGCCTATTTTCCTACTCTGCAGGACACTGCTAATTTTCCCCCTATAGTAATGATCCTCAGGATTTTCCTATACATTTATCTATTCATGCTTAAATGTATAATCACTCAAAACTTTTCCGTTCATTCATATCACATGTTAAGGGCATAGGTGGGAACCCATCCATTCTAGTTAATGGATAAATATACCTGCTATAAGAATATAGGGTGACTGGCTTTTGTAGGTGTTTAATAGGGAAAGGAGTATAAAAATTCAACATATCGTCGGGTAAAGTGCAAAAGGAGCTATAATTTCGTTTTTCCCATAACGTTACGAAAATTAGAGCCCCTTTTGCACTTTAGCCCACGATATCAGAATTTCTCACAGAAAACACATATCAAATTCATGGCTACTCTCGGAGCAAGTCGCATTTTTGAACTTTTCGAAATGTACGGATGCGAATGCACTTTACCACATCCTACAACATCATTCATTCTTACCAATGCATTGGTGCAATGCAATGAATCAAAGACCCAGAGTTAGTTGCACTTCTCATTTTGGCACACATCCCTATATGTGGCCAAGTATAGAAAAAAAACATGCATACCTATAATCTACATAGCATAGGAGAATTATGTATGAAATTATTAAAGGCGGACTCAAGTTACACATAATTGCCATGCTCACCCTAGGCCTTTTACCTATTATTATACTGAACATGACCAAAAGATTTGAAGCCTACTGTTTTCCAAGGGAGAGATATAAGCAAAGCTTAAGCGTTTCGCATCTCATTTACGTTGCTCCCTTGCGTAGGTGACCAATCCAATTTTGATGGGGTTGCTCCAGTCTCTGAGCTATACCATATACTAAAGAAGGGGAAAAAACTCTATCTATACACATAGGGATTTTTACAATGCAAGAGAATTATTCTTGCAACATAATTTAAATGCAAGAATAAAGTTTTTCTCAGAGACGAGATCATTCTTTTTTCATCCCTCCCTTCAACCAAGAACAACACATGAGACATGCACAAGTGAACATATTAGGATGAGGCAATGTTTCATTCTAGTTCAGCCTCATGAACAACAACAACATCATCATGATGAGAAGAGAGAGAAAAAAATGTATCCTCAACCACACTTTGTCCTAATCTCTTTTAATCAAACTTAAATGTTTACATAATTTACACTCACACGTGGTCGTCATTTGTTATTATTATGATTGTCATCAAACGCAAATGACTTGTACACAAAAGCTTCTAGTAGGGCTTTGCATATTTTTATTAGTAGAGGAGAGCAACCAGCTTCCACTCAATTCCATATTTTCTCTGAGGTGTAAGACTTTTTCTCTATATTTGTTCAATCTAAAAGCTTGTAATGGTTTTTTTATTGAAGCTTTTCTACTAATATCTCTAGCAATTCTCTACCATTTTTATGAAACAAAACCTCCAAGAAATCCCCAATCTTGTTTAGTCATAAGGAGGATTTCCAATTCATTCCCATTTTAATCCTTCTCATCCTCTTTGTACAACTGTAATAAACACTTTATATGCATTTGATACAATGTGAAAACACGTGGGATTATTACGCATGTCAATTTATAGGAAGGTGCATCCTAACATTTTTCTATGGCTTCAGGCTGTAATATGCTCACGCTGTGAGGGAGATACACGCTATCCTCACGAAAACCTCCTCACTGGAAAAATGACGTCACTTCAAATTTACATAAGACACTTTATTTACAGTTTCACACTTTACTGTTCTTCTCATCATCCCTTCATGTACATATGTACGGATGAGGAAAAAACTATTGAAAAAATGTAAACACTCTTGTGTCTTCATAGTAATAGTAATTATGAGCGTAAAAGTAAAGTCAATTCATTAAATGGGAAGTTGCGTGTACTTTGAGAATATGAGATAAAAAATGGAGTTTTCTACTTTTTTTCCTAACTCATGTTTGGGTATTTAGTAAAATGGTGAAATTATGAAAGAATTGCATGGAATGAGAGAGAGAGAGAGAGAGAGAGAGAGAGATGAAAGAGTAAATTGTGAAGAGTGAAAAAAACTGTGTAATAATCATAGGTCGGTTATAATTTAACGCCATTACATCTTATACATACGAATATATGGGAATCCTTTGAGAGAAAAAATCATTCTATCAAGTAAATGACCCTGACCACACACTTTTACGTTGACTTCTCCTATAGGCTCTCGAGTATATACAAGTAATAACAAAATAACAAAAGTAAGACAAAAGTTGAGAAAAAAAGGCTTATAATAGGCACTTATTATATATAGCTATAAAAGAAGTTAAGGTACTCTAAGAAACTCCTCACGCCTTCAAATATTTAAAACATTTACTAATTATTACAAATCCAATGGAAGTCCGCTCCTTTAAAATGCACACACACACACACACACACACACACACACACACACACACACACACAGAGTTAATCACCTAATATTACATATTTAATTATATAACTATATCTCATTGAGTCAAATCTTGACATGGCACATGAATTAGCCATGGGATTACATCACAACTACATCCTGATATTACTCTTGATATTTTTGTCGTGTCCCAATGCTTTTCTCATTCCCTACACTTCTCCTATGCTCTTGGTCCGTGCTAGGTGAGCAGAACTGACTTGAGTGAGAGAGATATGTGGGTGCAGTCAATGTGCAGAATCACTGCAATGCTTCTATTTTACTATACCGCAGCAGCCGCTCTTGTAAATCATAAATGCTTTTCTCTCTCTCTCTCTCTCTCTCTCTCCATATACGAGAAAACATACGCGAAAACTATACCCAGAGATTTTTAAGGTACTTCCATTGTTGAGGTCCTCCATCCTGTATTTATATACTACGCTAATTCCCCTACCATTCCTATTTGCTTAACATTAGCTCTATTGTAAAGCTCCCATGGTTTAACATTCCACGGCATGTATTATTTTGCTACATATTTTATCATGCAAGGAATTTTATTATTCTTATTATATCATAATGCATAGGTAAAAAATTTAAAATCTCAGTCAAGCTTGATATTTCAATGGTTCATAAGCAATGATTACATTGTGTTCATTATGAAAAAAAAAACATTAGTATTTTATTCCTCCACACAGTTTATATACAGCATCTTTGAACTTGTTTCTTTTTCCAAAGCCGAAATGAATTGGTCTTCTATAAGGGAGTATATACCTTCATATATTTTGTGTGTACCTTGGAGAAGGAAAAGAACCCATTGTTTACCACCTCTGCCTTATTAGTTGCTCAAATCTGATAAGAAATGATTTTGTAGGTTAAAAGCGTATATCTCTATAGGTAGGAAATTAAAAATTAATTATTTTTTAAAACTTATACCCTGTCGTTTACGCTGTAGTATGAGTAGTAGTATAGTAGCCGAGTCATTACACCTTGTCATTTCTACATATGTCCCTCCAATAACAACCATTGTACTATTTCCCTTTGATCTATTCTCATATGATAGAGGAATGAAAAACGGGGGCTTCCCGAGGAAGTCAGTCCTATTTGAGTGCAAAGTGTCTGAGTGTATGTTCGTAGTAGGGCGGAATGACTATTCCAGTTATGTAATCCTACATATGGGAGCTATGGGAGAAGAAAATACAATACATAAAGATCCCTGACCGTTAGTTATTTAACCATGTTCTCGATATGTAATCATAGATTACATTACAAATCCCCTACCTTGATACCATTACGTGTACTATAATACAATGATAAAAATAGATTGAGGGAGTGGATATTTATTTATTCTCTTCTCCAATTTCATCATCATCCTGCTCAAAAACATTGAGGTGAAAAAATCCCTTGTAAAAGTATGAGGTCGAAAATCTTTGTCTTTTTCATGTAGAAAGTATAAGATAAAAATCTTTTCCTCTATAGTAAAAGTAACATAAATTTTAAAAAACCTAGATTTTTGAGGATTTTTACTTAATAGGAAATATTAGAAGAGAGAGAGAGAGAGAGAGAGAGAAATACAAGGGAGAGCTACCAAAGGGATGGAAAGAATTTCCCGAATTTTCTCACACCGTAAATAAAATCCATGTAGAGGTGGAAGGATATAATCTAAAAGTGTAAATAAAAAGTATGTATACAAAGATAGGGGGGAATACATATGTATATGATATGTAAAGCAGCCAAGATACTCCAACTCATAAAAACTTTTACGAGGTAACTTTCATTCTTCCTCGTTGACTCAGAGCCTTTGGACTGGACTCCTCCCGTCTAATAACTCGTCCTAATTTTCTCTTAATTGAAATCCCTCGAGTTTTTTTCTCATTCATACACACTCTCCATTCTCCATGTGATAAGAATAATAAAGGAACAAGTGTAAACTAAACCTGGACAAAAATTAGAAAAAATCTTTGTATAAAAATAGCACACACTTTTTCTCACCAGCCATGGACAGGATCTTACGAATATCTTTCATCCCTATGCTTATATGCATAGGGATGAAATCATAAATGATACTAAAAAGAGGGATTCAGTCAAATACGTAGGAGATCTTGGAACTTTCTAACGAAACGCCCTTATATGACTAAACTCATGTGAATGTCTCCTCTACAGTCTTTTATGAATGAGCAACATATTTCAACTTTGATTTCTTCTTTTGTCTTCGGTTTTCCTCATTTCCCTTTACTTTTTACTCCTTCCAGAGAGACACGTGTGTCTGAGTAAGAAAAATACACGTTCAAATCTACATTTTAATTCTTACATTTCCTACTGTACATATCCTGGGCTAAAGTGCAAAAGGGGCTATAATTTTGTTTTTCCCATAACGTGAGGAAAATTATAGCTCCTTTTGCACTTTAGCCCACGATATACATTTCCCTCCTCTATTTGCATGCCTATATGGAAGTTGACGCATTACTAGGAGAGAATGCTAATAAACCATATGGGTAGGGAATTGAACGGTATTGCAAAAACACATCTGGAAATGAGTAGTTCCTTAAGCAAGAAGACTACATTTGGGGGGGGGGGATGATGCTCTTCTCTGAAATTCTTGTGTGGGATGAGATAGGATTCTCTAATGGTTTTTTAATCCTTTCTCCGCACACAGCCTTCTTTTCATTACATTTCTCTCTCTCTCTCTCTCTCTCTCTCTCTCTCTCTCTCTCTGTACATTATATTGTGGGGAGAAGGATTTCACATACTTTGCATTCATTCAGCCCAACTTACCAGACCTTTAACCCTACTTTTCTCTCTATAATGGAGGAGCTTAAGGAAGCCATTTATTAGCATTATTTTATAGAAGGCTTGTCCACAAATGTCTACCTACAATACAAGCTCCATGTATTTGAGAATTTCTATGTACATACAAAAAAGTCTACAAGTTTTTACAACTGTACATTTAAAAGAGTTGATTCAACACTAAATTTTCAGCCTAGTGAGTCAATTCAATCAGAGCACCAATTTTAAGAGCTCATTTGTAGGGATTTACAAGTGAAGATTGTTGGGAACCTTGAGAGGCTTTGATCATTCCAAGGAAAGGATTTTTTGGAAGGAGCAGCAGCAGCAGCAGCAGCAGCAGCAGTAGCTCTTGAAAACTTAGGATGAGGCTATGACTTTTGTCTTTATACAAAAAGTGTATGTAGAAAGCTCTCAAGCAGAACATTAACTTTGCTATTAATTACTATAGGAATTATGAGGATTTGGGAACCGTCTCAACTCATTAATAATCAGGTCAAATATTTTAGTACACTGCACCTCTCCCCAATTATTATTGTGAAGTGCACTTCTACTATAATCCCTCTCTCTCTCTCTCTCTCTCTCTCTCATCCTATTTTATATAATTACTAATCCAATATGCTCTCCCATAAATAACATACTCTATAAGAAAAGATTTTTTCCGTTACACATAACAGAGCAAAATATAGGTGGAATTTAAAAAATCACATGGTAAATCATTCCGGCTAATCCAATAATGAGTTGATAATCTGCAGAAGCTGTAATTAGCTAATTCGGTAATTATTGTGCAATTATCATTCATATATGTCAGTTCAATTATTATTTGAATAGTAATGAGCTACTAAAAAGAATTTGCTTCTTCTTCTTCTTCTTCTTTTTTTTTTTTTTTTTTACTTCCAACTATATTTTTCTCAGAGGGAACAAAGAGCTACTGAACTATGGAGCTTTTTGCTCTATAGGCAAATGTTCACGTTAATAATACTTCCTTTCACACGCAAGTCCTAATTATCACTCCGTAGACTTTCCCACTATTAACTCGAGTAAACTAGTACAGACTAGCGCGTAGCATGATGCATCATCTTCATTTAAACTACCAACAACTTTACCATTGTCTTTTTACTCAAGCAATAAGTAGCAGCAGCCACAAAACTCATATCCTCATTTCCATTTCCTCTTGTTTGTTCCATATTCCGGCCAAATTGATTTCTACATTTTAACATACGTTTAATATGTACATATAATGTATAAGCTCCATATAGCCATATGAACTTCCCTATTAACTCCAGAGATCATTAGCTCTCAATAATTTTGTACCACATTTAAATCTTCAACTCAAATGTTTTGGTTTCGCGATGAATTCAAATTTCCCGCTTCCCTCCAAATTCTCTCTACTCCATAGTAAGTATGTATATGACACGGGAGTTAATGAGGACGGAATATAAATTCCATCTTATAGAAAAGTTTACCTACATAAAAGAATTCCTACTCCAATCCCTTCCGTTCTCCTTTGCATTAAAAGTACCACATCAAAGGGGAATTTACACTTGGCTTGCATTTTTTAAAAGTATATTTATGCTATTTTATACACCATGACCCTCTCCCTCCCTTACCTATGCATTTTTTATATGATGGAACTCATCCCGTCTTCATTTTATTCCCTACTACTATTTTTACATATGTACGTAGAGAAGATGAGAATGAGGAAAAAACCCTCACACGTCCCTCCCTCCTGTCATCCTCTTTGAAGTCACATTAATATTTTATTCTGAATTTTTGAACTTGACAATCCTCTTATAATAATTTCATAGAATTTACTACTACTCCACTCTTCCCTCATAAGCTCTCTCTATAAAAAAAAAAAAACTAAACCTGAGTGAGAAATCACAAGGTTAGGATGAGTACACTTGGAGGAGAGCTTTTAGTAATGAAGAGCCATAATATGCTCAAAGGAGAAAATCCTACTACAACGACCATTTTTTCCTAGTGCATATGCATTTCCAAGTCATTTTAAATTGGAAAAAAAGTATCCCATTCACATTTGCAGTTAGGTTGAGGAAACCCCTCCGTATGGAATTCCAAAGGTATTACTCACAATGGGCTATCTTCTCTCTCTCTCTCTCCCTCTCTCTCTAACTTGACAAAACTCATGTATTGAGATACTCAGACTTCCACATAGGGCCATCATCATGTCGCACATAAAAGAGAAGAAGAAGAGAAACGAATGGGGAGGACAATCATCATCAGAGTTGCATCTCGAGAGTGTGTCACACTACATACAGACAAATAAGTAAGCTAAGTAAGTACTAGCCAAGTAAAAAGTAATACCAACAAAGAGGAAAGTCTGGATGGAAATTTCAACTTTGTTTACATTCCACTCAGATCCTCATAACAAAATAACAGTGTAGGACAGACGAATCTCATACACTTTTTATCCCAATTGACATGCACCCGACGACGTCAACAAATAATGATGGACTTGCATTTAAAATTGTCATTCTTGAGGTTACACGTAAATTTCTTCAATCATCTTTCCTCATTATATTTCTCTCTCATAGTCTCATACAGATTCTTCCCATCCCTTCCTCAACTTCATCCTTTATGTATTCACACTCAAAACAGATCTACAAACATGGAAATCCAAAATCCATTTCTATAATTTTGGAACTTACAAATAATTCATTCATAATTGTATCAATGTGATTCAAGTGAATTGGATTTAAAAAATAAATCTCTCATCTATTTTGAACTCCGGATGTTCTGATAATGATTTCTCTTGGATTTAATTTCATGGTTTAATATTACAGTATAGTAAGGAGAGTATGGGGGCTGAATTATTGAGTAGAAAATAGAGAGTGCCGAATGATTAGCGTAGACTACATAATAAGGAACGGAGAAACATCATGGGCGTAGATGTAGTATGAAAATTTATAGAGATAAAACGGAGGTGTAAATAAAAGACACTCTTACTTTATTGTTATTATAGCCCGGAGGTGAGGGTTAGATTAAAGGAGAGAGAGAGAGAGAGACAAGTGCGTAAGTGAAGGTGCGAGACTTTACAACTCACACATTTCATTCATCATACAAGTTATCAATGAATTTCTATCCCTTTTTATTACCACATACAAAATCTATGTGATATGTCTACGAAGACAATAATAAAATCCCCCACACCTTCACATTATATTCCTTTAATACTCAACCGAGTTTTTTTATGTATGTTTTAAATATTGAAAGGAAGGGGAGAGAGAGAGAGAGAAGTCACAGGAAAGTTATTATGTTGATCTGACGATATCAAATAAAGAGAGAAAAAAAACATTTTTCTTCTCTTATTGACACACAAAAATTAATATCTTGGATTTTCCTACAGAGTATAGTTTAATACACGTGCTATTAATCATTATATATTTACATGAGGATATTATTTGTGCAACTTCAGATTAGAAATCGATCCCAAGCCGGGGCAGAGTCCCAATACATTTTTATATCCACATATGTGAAAGGAATGACATTTCCACAAAACTTGACAATAATAACTTTATTATCCACACCTTCAAGTGTGCCAAACTTACAACAATTCAAACTATTCTTTTCTCACATTCAATCTTTGACATTTTATTACTTCCATTTAAAATCCTGGGCACTGCTCCGGGCCACAAAAAAGTATCCTTTCCTAATCATTTTATACTTCTCAATTAACATTTATCTCTCCTCATTCACCATACAAGCTTTGAAGGGGAAATTCCAATGTTAATTAACTATTGAAGTTGAATTTATTTGAGCTCTTACTCTCTTATTGTATCTCCTATATAGCTTATACAGTCTTTTTTGACTTCTCATTCCACAACGCTATTTACTCATGGAATGTTCTCCCCTTTAAAAATGTACATGTAGCAAAGTATTTTACTCTCAATTTCCCATACGAGACTTCAGAGAATTTCTCATTACTACATACGCATGCAATGAAGGAGCGAAATGAAATTTGCATGTGAATTTACGAACGAGATATAAACCACTTCTATATTTTGACTCTCTCATCCTATGTGGTCTCCCGTGTTTGTACAAAGAGACACGCACCTAACAAGATGCGTGTTTTAGACAAGATCCTACTCTACATATGAACCTTCCCTCTATATTAAGATAAGTACATGTAATTTTGGAAAATAGAAAAGTTTCTCAACGTGTAGCTACATGAGAGGAGTAGATCCATGTAATAATAAAATATAGCGGAAGGGAGATGTAATTTATTTTTAATATCATTTCCCTATTATTTACTTTTAGAAATCCCCCTTCAATTTTTATCATCCATGCAGAACACATACTATGAGTCAACCCTATAGGACAATTCTTCCTAAGATTTATGCACCTCTGAGCACCCTCACATAAGGAACTACTCCTGGCAAGGAATATAGTAGTATAGTTAGTTAGGAGGAACGAACGTCAAATTTAAAATGGTTACCCATTGTTTTGGAAAATATCATGTCCTCTAATCACTCTAAAAGATACTTCCTATAATAATATCAACAGTCTTCATTTTTCTCACCATTCCAGCTACTTAGGAGTAGGAAGAAAAAAAATATATATAAATATCCAATATCTATTTTCCTTCCTTTGAGACTCACTCTCAGAGTAAAAAAATAGTAAAGCAAGAGAGAAATCATAGGACAATGTTATCTTGAGAGAATTATTATTATTATTAGCAGGATAGGATTGTAATGAAGGACAGATTGAAAGTTAGCCGCCGTCATCAAATCCATATATGTTTCTTTCATTTTCTATGCGTTTAATTATTCAAGAGTCTCTCTCTCTCTCTCTCTCTCTCTCTCTCACTCTCTTAACGACCTTTTCAATCTTCTATCCTTCTACATACTCCTCACATATTCCTCAAGAGAGAACATATAGTTGAGGATCTCGAGAAAAAAAAAGTGTGTTTTCTTATGATCCAGAAATAAACAACATGAGACTTTGTAGATTTCTTGTAAGAAAAAAAAGCAAGTAATAAAAAAATGTTGTCAGCTGATTAGGAAGGAAGTTAAAAATTAATTCCGCTTTCCTCATTAAATCTCACACACACACATATACACAGACAAAAATAAAGAGTTAAATCTTAGAAAAGACTCGTTTTTTTCACTTGCTTAAATTTATTGCATCATTTAATTTATCAGAGTGCGTATCATAACTGAAGGGAGTAGGGAAAAATGGTTTGGACACGAGAGAGGAAAAGTGAGGGAGAGAGAGAGAGAGAAAATGGGTGCAGTGAAACCATAAAAGATTTCATGTTTCTTATCATTCCTATATATTTATCCTATATATTTATATGAGATTAGAGAGAAAAGGGGGAAGTGTATTAAAGGGTGTGAACGTCAACATGCAAATGATGATTGTTTTTCATGTAAGATTATAATCCTAACTTGGAGACAATTTTACTAAATTCTCCGTTCCTGTCTCAGCTACATGGAAATCCTCATTTAAAGGTAGCCTCCTAAGGACTTGAGTATAGTAAAATGTACGTATGCTCCAAATCCTACACTACACTGTAGTTTAGTCAGGGAAGGAGGAGAAATTTGAAAAAATTTCCCAACAAATTTCAACATTTTTTTACATTTCCTTAAATTACATGAAAATTCCCCAAAATTGAATTAGTCACATCCTCAATTGATATAGAATTTTTCAGATGGAAAGTCTATAGCGACGCAAGCCATTGCATTATGCATTGGCTAATAAAGTACAGGGCTCATAAAGTTTTACCCTCTCATTCTTTTTCTCATATGAGAAAATTTTTTCCGTGTGGAGATAATTCCTATTAAGTTAATAATAATATCATTACTGTAAGAAAATCTAACCCCCACGAATATCAAACTCAACACATTAGAAATCTTAACTCTCAGATCCATTTCAAGCAGCTTTTCCTAGCTTATTATCCCAAGGTAGTACAATGAATTTTTTTCTTATATGCATTTCAATTCCCTATACTCACAATAATAAGCCCATGTTAGAATGAGACTCTCCGCCGTTCAACATTGTAACCTGACACTGAAATCACAAAGAAAAATCTTCCTCCATCCACACATAATAAGGATCCATACGAGTACAAAAGACTTTGGTAATGGCCCTCATAGTCCTCACTTTTCCCCATGTTCAACATATATTATATACGTCAAATGCAAATGTCTACACATGTAAATGGATAGAGTGGGATTTAATGTGTCCTTTAATGACGGCCCAATCTTGTTCCTTTTCATAGTATAAAACTCCACGCGTTACAATACATTTAGCCTAGGCAGTGCCTTATTACGTATATGAAAAAGGACACGTGTTATATAGAAAATTACTATGGAAAGTGCAAGTGACTTTTTCCGCCTTCTATACATACGTACTTTTCCTATACTTGTTAAAGGAAAAACATTTTCCCCAGCAATCTCTAAAAACAAGTTGATCCTCTTAATATACACGTAATTACAAAGGAAACACACAATAAACTATTTTCCTATGACTTAAATATCTTTTTACTCCTCAAAAATCACTTAGTCCTGTTACATCTTGAGACAAGATTATTTTCCTCCAGGCATATATATTTTCTCCTCCACCAAAATAACATCTCTATCAAGTTTCAAATGAGACATGCTTTTTCCTGTAATACATATAGCAACAGAGCAAAACTCCAAGAACAACAAAAATATACAAGGAAAAGGGAAAATGTAGGGGAAACTTTTCTTTTTACATTCTATAGCCCTTGTAATAATAATTATAGTTAATCTCACGTTACAATTTACTTCTTGTGGTAAAGTACTATATTAAAAGCGGAGGAGCCTTTATATAAATTATGTTGAAGGTATAAGAAAAGAGGAGCGGAATTACGTGCTCGAGTCTTCCCTCGGCTTCTCACAGTTTTCAACAAAATCTCTCATCATTTTTAAAACTTACAATCCCATGGAATTGGACTATGTACAGAAGAACGTGTCAGAGTAAATATGTGCTCCTTTACTTATTGTTAGTCTTTTCTCTCTCTTTCCCCATGTAAAATATATACACGTACAAAATACATGCTCACAATTATAGCTCAACTTAAAAAAAAATACTTTCCCCTAAAATAAGAAACAAGTCCCAAGTTTTTCACAAACTTCTTCAACCTTTTTTCTTATCAAAAAGGAATTGTATTCCCGGCCTTTTTTTAGTACAGAGTCAACCTCGTACGAATCCCGCCGCTCAAAGGGGGGAAAAAGCGATCGGATTTCTAAATTAATTGGTTTCAACTGAAATTGGATTCTCTCTCCGCATCTTTTTTCTCTTCTACTCTATACGGAAATACATGTTTTGAGAAGATCCGTCTCCGGAGATTGAATAGCCCAGATTAGTTTGTATTTGTAAATTGTGTGGATTTTTTCTATCCAAATACTTGGTAGGGAAAAGGTAATGGGAAAAAAGAGTATTTTTGCGCAAGAGCTCAATGATAGTTTAAAGCCCTTTACCGTTATAATAATTTAAGTAAATTTTTCTAGCGGGACAATTTCTATTTAAATCTGGACAAATATCCCCATGAATTTCTATATGTAGAGGAAAGGTAATAATCCCGTTACGAGTTTTCCTTAGCAAATACCTCCATTTCATAGGTAATGATTAATTAGGGTGAGTCTCATTGTTTTTTATGCTCTTTTTTTCTCTCTCTCTCTTTCTCTCTCTCTGTAAATAAATGCTGAAGAAAAAACTCTGCTTAAATTTACACTTGAACAATTGCAAAATGTATAATGAGGCATGGTGGAATGGTATGAGTGAGAAAGAGAGAGAGAGAGAGAGAGAGAGAGAGAGAGAAAAGACACCAAGTGTTAAAAATAAATACAAGTAATTATGTCGGGACGGTAGTTGAAGGAATAATAGAATTTAAATGAGGGTGTTAAGGCCTACAGACACTACACACACACGAGTCTATATATTGTATGAGAGTTCCACAATAATAATAATGTATTTGGGTAAATTTTTCAAATTCTAATTTCCTCCTCACATTTCTCATGATAATAATAATAATAATAGCTCCTACAGCTTATTCTCATATAAGGTTCTCCTCATATTTATTACCATGCTATGTTATGCTACGTCTACTCCTATAAATATGTCTTCGTCAACAACTCTAATTACGCATACCTTCACCATCATTAAACTTTCTAGGGCTATTTCCCTTCCATGTACATACTCAAACTCCGCTATATACTCTACTTTAGAGACACTTCATCACACAGAGCATAGTGCTCTGGGACGCTATACCGCACCGTAGTAGTAAAAAAAAATTACAATATACACTTCACCCTCTTTTCAAATCTACTATTTAATTATGTACCTATGAGATTTCACATAGGAAAAAAATCCCAATTTATATGCCAATCTCAATACATAACCCATAGATGTGATAATTAGCGATAAGACCAATGTTAAGTAATAATAGTAGAGCCTTCAAATAGACATGCTATTTTTACATGTAACACCACCCACTTGTGTATGTGGAGACTTTGACTAATTGCAATTATCCGAACAAAAGCTTATTGGCGGGAATATTTTACATTTATATCCTCACACTATACGTTTATGTATACATGAATTTGAAAACATATGTTCATTTGCTCCGTACACACGTGTACTAGGTAAATTCCTATATGTAGTTCAGCACTGTGTAGGAAAATCCAATCAAAAGTGTGGAGATTAATGCCCCAGGAGGACGGTAATTAATATGAAGGGAACGCTTTTTTATCATTGCATCATTGGAATTAAGGCTCGAGACTAAAGTCGTAGACAAGAATTTCAAAAGAGACCATATATATCGCTCTCATGTAGTTTGATTCAGGGCTATATTACAAATATTAATCCCATTATATCAATAGAAACTTATATATGAAATATATATAGTGCGGAGTTGTGAAATAAATTCATTAAAACATTTTTCCCTATGACACCCTTCAGATATTTTAAAATTATTTCACAAGTCTCCATATAACATTTTTTTTACCCTTCAAATTTTCCCCCTTGACAAAAAAGAGAAGATTCCTTCTTGAAATTTACTCCTACAAAAAGTTATGCATGGAAAACGTAAAGAGAGAAAAAGTAACACTTTTCTCCCTCACAACTTTGTCGAAAGTTCTTTTCATGTAAATTTGATAGAAATGTTCTTGTCAACAGTTTTTACATGTAGCTTTTTTGGTCTCTCTCAGTCTCTACCTCTTTTGTGATTAATTGCATACGTAATTTTATCCTCCTCGTTAAAAACTGAACAAGCTACGTTGAAATGAGAAAAAGGTATTTTTTTTCACACCCACAAAAGTCTTCTGTCTCAATTATTTTCCCTTTATGAATAATCATGGCTTTTTTTTTAGAAAATAGTGGGAAAAGTCTAAATTTTATTAATTTCTTTGTATCAAATTCACTATGTACAGTTCTATAGGGAGGAGGTAAATAGAGAGTGCCAATTAAAAAAAACATGTCTATTCTCCTCCAGGGGGGAGAAAAGTGACTTGAAAAAATGGAATCTTCCGACATTTTCAACCATGCAAAAATTTTACAAGAATTTTTTAATACTCTTGTACTCTTACGCTCATGTCTTTACCTCCCCAATGATTTCACCATGTGGAATTTATACACATTACTAATCTCTCTTAATTAATACTTTGTCCTTATGCAAATTTTTAAGTGCTATGTTTACATTTAGAGAGGTGAGAGAGAAAGAGAGAGAGAGAGAGAGAGAGATTAGCATGTTAAACGTTTTGAATGTCTCAAGACAAAGAGCTTTAGAGAAAAAATAACAAGGTGTTTATAATCAGAGAGGATCTTCCCTTTTAGAGAAATTGCATGGAAAAAGCGGAAACCCTTTTGTCTACATTACACAATACTAATTCACACATCAAGCTTATTGGACAAATGTCAAGTCCGATGACAAAATTCCCCATAATTTCTCCCTTTATTCTTCTCTACTTATCTTCAACATAGCGAGAGCTAAGTACTAAAAGTACATATACCTGTATTACAAATATACACGAGTTTTTCTGGGCCGCAGGTGAATGCATTGTAAATGGATAAAATTTGGGAAGGGAGGATTTATGTGAGCTTTAAAAAAAACGTCCGAGTGAGCTTTTCTCCTATGTAATGTTTCCCAAACTACACACACTACAAATATTATGACATTTACATACATTTCTTATGTACTGCTTATTATGTTTATAAAAAAAAACAAGTTACCTAACTTGACAAGCAAGAGTTTTTCCCCTGTCATACTGTTTTCCTCTGCCATGTCTAAAAGGATTGAAAAATGTACAACACATGTAAATAGCTAAAGGTTTTCTCTCTCCTTTTCTAGAGTTCACCTCACACTAACATCATACTAATCCTCACCATTGTAAAATTAGCCAAGTTTCCAACAAAATATCATTCATCCCTTCACATCTCTCACCCCATCCAAAATCATTTCCCTTTAATCACATAATATCGTCGGCTAAAGTTTTGCAAAAGGGGCCATAATTTTGTTTTTCCCATAACTTTACGAAAATTATAGCCCCTTTTGCACTTTAGCCTACGATATCCTCCCTCTCGAACACACTGTAACTCTGCCTCTCCTCAATCCATCCATTTTCCTCCAAAATCCTATTATAGCACCTCAAAATATTGCAAAAATATCATTGTCAAAATGTCACCAGAAAAAAAAGACGAATTCCAAGGAAATTCTATGAGCAAAAATTACGTGTACGCTCTATGGAAATGTGAAGGGCTCTTTTATTATTTATCTATTAAAATGGTTGAATGACTCAAATGAGGGTAATAACATGGGCTGATGAGAAACACTCATTTGATAATATTTAAACTGGATTTGGATGATGATGAGACAAATGTTACAACATAACATTATAGTGTGTATAGTCATTGGGATTGTAGGTCTTTCTTATGCCGGTATGAAGATCATATTAGAGACAATGAATTAAAGTTAAGGTGTTTTTCTTACGATATATGCGCGCCTCATATGAAATGTAAGACTGGTCGCAA
Organism: Spatulosminthurus flaviceps; assembly: GCA_034693705.1. Taxonomy (NCBI): domain Eukaryota; kingdom Metazoa; phylum Arthropoda; class Collembola; order Symphypleona; family Sminthuridae; genus Spatulosminthurus; species Spatulosminthurus flaviceps. The sequence continues at coordinate 12,010 of JAQFXU010000467.1, read as the reverse complement.
ACGCCCTCTCATTCATTCAAATATTGAGGTTACTATGTGAGAGCTTTTAGTATGATAATGTTGGAACATACCCCAAGACTTTTGCAAATAATTCTTGCTGCATAATAATTCCTTCATAAAACTCTTATATGTGTTAGTTAAAGGGATTACGACTCAGAATTGATCCACTCTAACCGCATTAAGTAATGAGGAAAAATAAGAAAGGGACCAAGAATAAGATTAATCGGCCTAATAATCACCCTCTATTCTATCACACACACACATACACAATCTGGGCTCTCCCTTTTCTACAGCTCCTACTGCTCCTTCATGCCACGCATCATCATCATCTCTCCCCACCTGTTTTAGACTAATTTCAAACATGTTTTTCTCCTCAAAAAAAAAAATCACGAGTCATATAGTAAAAAGTTTATTCCTCTCAGGCCATCATCACTCTACTATCCTTCATCATATGATCCTCACGTTTACTATATAACATTATACAAGTGGAACCTCTTATTCCATTAAGTCTCTACTCACATATAACAAAAAGCACTTGGTCATTTGGTTGAATATGTAACAAAATATCTTGTAATAAGGACTATGATTTCACATACACTTTACTATATCGTAACTTATCATCATTTGGCCATTCTTTCTGAACATTGTGAACCTCATAGGAAATCAATTATGCATGTGTGAGGTGTAAGTCCCATTGTTTTTTATCATCTCTCTCTCTCTCTCTCATTTTCATAATATGCATTATTCTCTCAGAGTCAGAACACACTTGGAGTTGAGTCCATGGCATAGAATTTTTTATTCACTTCAATCTGGTTTTAAAAGCTTGACCAAAATTCCCTATGAGCATTAATAACAATGGCTGAGTTATACTACTACAAATCCTACTCTGCAGTTGAGTTCAGATGAAATAATTATTATCATTCTAGTAGTGATTTAATATTTTTATTTTCATTATACAATGATCGTGTATTGAGATTTGGGCAAATCACATGTCATTTCAAAACTGTTTTTTTTATTATTACTGCTCTACATAATAATATATGTATATGTGAGATTACTTCAGATTTACAAGAGAGTGCATCACAGTATATGGCAAAATCATTGCAAAAATTTATTGTTGTTTGTATGGTGATATTATTATTATTATTATTACGATTGCAAAAATAAGTTTTGCAAAAATCCATGAAAAATTAATATAAAAAATGCTTTTGAAGGGGGAAATTTCAAGAGCATTCAAAATGAGAGATTTGGGACTCAAACACATGTATTTTTTTTGTTTGTGAGTGAGAACCCAGTTGGTGTGACCAAGTATCGTGGATAAATGTTTACTTCCAAGGTTACTGTCTTACTTTTTTTTAGTATGAGAAAAATATTGTAGGGAATAGTACGATGTAGTTTCTTATAGGGCTATATAACTATTAATTGTGACAAAAAGACAATTTTAGTGAGTTTTCCCCCACATTTTTCTCACTTTTGTACATATATATAAAAATAGTAAGGTTCAGTTGGTGGATTAAATCCCATGGTTTCCATCAATTGAACAACAAGTGTGTGTGTGTGTGTGTGTGTGGGTTTTATGAGAGAGAATTGATTCAAGTTTTTTTTTTCTCTTCCTTATTTTGGATACATCCCTACTGTCTTTTGCTACTAGAGTAATCATATATGACGGAGCAATGTCCTTTATGGAAGATGTGTAGGATTTTTGTAGCATTTAGGGAAGAACACATCTTTGAAATTCCGTAGAATGTCCCAACTATAAATTGATGAAACTCGTTGGAAACTTGGAAGTTTACATACTCTGTCAAGAGTTTACTAATGTAGCTTTTGTTTTTCAAAAGACGTTTGAAATTCAGGACAAAACCACTTATTCCAAACTAAAGCCTCACACTCTCCCAGCCCCTTGTATTAACTCTTTATTGTTTTCTTGTACTACATTCCTTCAACTTTTAAGTCTACCTTTCAAAACTACCATCCACACTACTTCATTCTCTTTATATTATTTTTCCTATCAAATCCTACGTACTAAAAAAATACTTCAAAATCCCCTAAAACAAATTACCCAAAAATATACACCGAGTCAATAATTTCTGGAAATAAATCCATTGAATTTTCTTCCAAAATCTCTGCTCCACTTAAGAGAAAAAATCTTTTTATAAAAAATAATTTTAATATTCTTCTTCTTCATGAAAATGAGCCCACGTCTCCAGGATAGCGGAACCCTCAAAAACCCACACAATAATTAATTTCCCAACAACCCCAAATTATATTTCCCGTCGTCCTCATTCCAAAACAATAACAATTTCCATGGTGAATGAAGATGTTAAATATCATGGAAATTATTTCCATGTATTTCCCTTTATATATAAAATACTCCCTTGAAATAATAGCATGGAAACAACTACAATATCATTTCTATGTTATACAAGTAATTAAATCCATTTCATCCCCATTTAATTTTATGCACACACTTTAGAGAGGAGCTTCCAAAAGCGAGGACACAAACCCCCTACTAAAACTACTCCACTCAAAATTCAAATCCTTTTCCATGCAAATACATATTAGGATTTAAATGATACGTTATGGAAAGCTCCAGAGATTTTAATATAATCAAATGAACCAGAGCATCCTATCAAAGGGACAAATTAAATTTCAGGGTCGTTCGCAACAGCATTTCTATATATGAACAATTAGCATGAGAAAAGCATAGCGTCATTATCATCATCGTCTTTCGGACACTTTCCAACAGGGTCAAGGGAAGGTTTTTGGCCTACATTTTTTACCACCATAGAAAATCATACAATCACATGTTTTTTTTCTTCTTCTTCTTCTTCTTCTTCTACTTCTTCTATGGAAAGCAACAATGAATTCTTCCCCTACCTTTACCCTCCATAACATTACTACTACTGGTATCAAAGTGTAGGAGTTCACAAATTCAAGCTTCTCTATCATTTTACATAGGGGAAAAAACTCTTTATTTCTCATATTGTCACATTGCATTGTAGTTGGTCAGAGAGAATTACGCTAGCTTTACATTTAGCATTTTAACATACGCATTTTGTACACTGAATGTTCTGTGCAGAGTGAAAAGAATATCCACACGTTGAATCCTATAGGATTAGATGGTAGTAATTATATAGGATCTGCATATATTCTTTATGAGAACTGAGTCAGCTGATGATGAGAGAGCTTTAGAGTGTAGAAGGGAGGGAGAGAGAGAAACAAGTGCAGTCAAAATTGCAGGTTGTTCCTACACATACAATACAAGAAGAGTAAGAAGCGCATCCAGAATTTACTATACTACGAGAAGAAGAAGAAGAAGACGAAGAAGAAGAAGCATAAGGGAAAATAATAGCTTCTGCAAGTTATTGCAACCTGCTACCACAACTCCAACCTCTCCTCTACTCTTTTCTTCCCATGCAAGGAACATACAATTGTTTTTGCATTTTCTTCTTCTCCCAACAAAACCTTCCCTTCCCAAACGAGATTCTATAATAGAGGTCTCTTAACTCCTCCACATACCACGTCTATAATGTACGTATGAGGATTTTAGCACATGTGTATTTTACATATAGTAAAATATAGTATCTTATACAGAGTATAGGAATTCCTATATGAGCAGAGACTTTTCCCCCTTACAACTTTTCTCTATATGTGTGTGTGTGTATGTGTTCTATATCGATCTCCTCTAGAATCAATTAAATGAACCCACATCCCAAAAAGCTACGCTCTTTCACATATTCCCCCCTCAACCTTTACCAACACAAGATGCATTTCAAAATTACATTTAAGTATTAAAGCCCAGAAATGTTTTAAGCATTCTAGTCCTACCTTTCCCTCCACTCCACGTTTCACCTCCTACATAGCATCTCTCACATGCACGTACTATTTTGTGCTCCATGTTTTTATACACAATTCCCTTCCCAGCCTTAGTATAGTACTTTTATCTGTGTATAGATGTTACAGGGAGAGGGATCAGAGAATCTGATAATATGGGATTTAATAAGTTGATTCGTTTGTGGGAGAGCCAGGTTCTTCCTCTCTTTCTCTCTCCTCTCTCATAATATATTGGAGGAGATGGAGAAATATTGTTAAAAATCCCCTTTCTCCAAACCATTGCATATTGCATGGGTTACATGGATGGATGGAAAAGTATATTTTGGAGATTGAAAAATTTTTATTCATACAATCATACATATATATTGGGAGGTGGAGTTGGAGTAGGGCACACATGTGCATATCATAAGGCTCAAAAAGTCTTGAGGGTATGAAAGAGAGAAAAAAATTCAATATAGGTGAAAAAAATATAAAAAAAAGTTTGTTATAGAAAAAGGTGTGTGTGTGTGTGTGTGTGTGTGTGTGTGTGTGCATATCAAAATATGCAAATGATAAAAAGCTGGGTATGATCAGATCGGAGATATGAAACCGGTGCAGGAATAGCTCTCATATGATAAAAAGAAGATTGAAAGCTACAATACGAAAATATGTAGGGCTATAGAAACATGGAGGTGTAGGCAATGGAATCAATTGAGTTCCTTCAATACTATTTTCCTCGAGACCCCGTCAATGTAAATATGAAAGAGGAGAAAAAAAAGGACAAGAATAAAAAAAAACAAAAAAAAAACTTGGCAAAACTTTCGCTTTTTTCTCTCTTCACAATAGCTAAAGCTAGGGTAGGGGAAAATTCCCAGAATTTATCTTTTTCCATTTTTTCTCACCCTTACACACACACACACCAATCTTTCATATCTCCGTAGTATATACATTTTTACATTGTACTAGACTTATTATATGTAGGGCTCTAATGTCAAATAGGATTTATATTAAGACCAAAGGTATATTTACCCTTTTCCCTCCAGGAGAGTCACAAAGCTAAAGAGTGGTGTGTGTGAGAGCGTGTGCAAATCAGCTTGTTACTTTAGTCAGGAAACACTCGGCTTTTTTTCCTTCCTCGAAAAAAAAACAGTACATAAAGAGTGCAAGTGCATGTGCTCTGCACTTTATTTTATAAGCTACTACGGTGGGGTAGTGGCATGTATTCTGCAATAAGCTCAGAGCACATAGGAGAGGAAGACCAGAGGATTTAGTACAACAGGACACGACAGTCAAGAACTGTGCCATAGTAAAGGAGTGCGTACATAAAATAGCCTAGGTAATGCATTCGCTCGGAACTCCATTCCTCTCTACACTCCTAAGCTTTCCATTCCTATATAATATTATAGCCAATCTCCTGAACAGGTGTATGTACCCATTCCTCGCCGATATATGCATATTTCTCACAGTAAAATGCACCTGCTCAATATTATATGCCCTAGCCTTATACCTGCACGTATGCACACGGCATTAGAATTACCCACTAAATATCCTCATGTATTTACTTGCCCCCAGCCATGCATTGAGCTCATGCATGAAATAATACACTTCAAATTCCTATATAATGCATATGCTAAAAATCCACACACATTTTACCACTACACCTCTATGCAGCTCATAGCTCTATAGACAACCCATGAAATCATGTATGGGGGACAGTGAAATTGATTCTATTAAGTTCTACGTCCTCATTGTTTATCACTCCATATACCTATTATGATGGAAAGAAGATAGGATCTGAGAAGATCCACCGCTCCTCTCCTCTCAACTTGTTTTTACGCTCCTTTACTCCACATAACCCATAGCACAAATTACATATACAAGTTCATTTTATAAATACCAAAACAAGAGCAAAATAAAGTTCTCATTTTGAAGCAGCACTTACAGAGCACTTCATATAGTACAAAAAAAATTTCATGAGAAAATATTGACCCAAGAGAGGGATTGGACGAAGGAATTTATAAAAGTATAAAATCTGAAAATTTCCATGTAATTTAATTTGAAGTTTGTATAAAAAGGATTTTTTCTCAGAGGAAACAAAAAATCCTTAAAAAGGGGGGAAAATAGTATGGAGAATATAAATGGAGGAAAGTGGCTCACATTAGCCGTGTGTGAGTTATTTATTAAAAATATATAAAGGGGTAAAAAGGATGGGGAATTCTAGCTCTGACAGTTGAGTGCTCTTTATCATGTGAAAATTCCAATTCAAAGAAGGATTATATAAAAGGGAGATAAAATATATCAACTTTGTTAAGATTCTGGCCATGTTGTGTATTTACACGGAGCTACTACTGAACTTCTACTACGTCTACAACTTGTCAGCCACGTGCTGTAGTCTCTATAGGAAATTATATGGTATGTACATACTTATGTGTGTGTGTGTGTTTAAAAAGCCTCGACTTGAATCTCATGCATCATGGCCCATGTATACATTTTCCCTATATTTGGATGTATAGACTTTACTTAAAATGTGTATATAGCTTCTTTCCCTATACATTTTGCCCAAGTATATGTACAACTATGAAAAATTCATTGTATACATTTTTTATTGAATTTTGTCTAAAGTGGAGGTACTTTGGTGTACCATTCAAAATCTCTATTGTTGTCTCATATAATTCAAGTTCATTTCCCGTGATTGTCATTTTAAAGTAAAGTGCACGCTGTCATTTTCTGTAGGGAGAGAATAAATGTACATAAATAAAAGTTAGAGCAAATAAAATATATGTAAATTCCGTAAAGATTTCTGTGGAATTGTGTCCTCCTCTCTCTCTCTCTCTCTTAAATAAACAATACAAATTGCTAGCAATTTGTTTTTTTAAAACCTCGAAAAATTTTCTCAACCCATATTTTTACCCTGACATTTCCAATCTAAAAAATTTTCTTCTCTGTAGGGGAAAATATCATCAATATTTTAAATAAATCAAGAGAAAAATCTATCATATTTTTATATAATAAGGATTTCTCTCCCCAAATTCAATGTATATGTACATTTTATGATGATTTCATGCCATGTCTGTCTACCAATTAAATAATCAGATAAAATATACATACATCGAATGTTCCAACTTGATTGCCCTTGTCCTTAATATTCAAGCACGTATAATGTAAGAGTAAGGAGAAAAAGTACTCTTTTTGTCTCGAGATTTTATCCTCCCTGTCATTATTTGCACTTTAGACGGACAATGCTAGCTACTGTATAGCAATTATTATGCACACAACTAGAACTACCATTGAGCCCTTCTACACTCACTGTTCTCATCCCTTTCCTACTCACAAAGGTGTCTGCTCTTTTTGCCACTCCATTTTTTCGTACTTCATCATTCAGAATTTGTCTCCTCTCATTTTTAAATATCATTTCCCTCAAAATTGGCCACATTTTCAAACTCCAAGTTTTGGCGGGAATTTCCCAATCTTTCCTACCCCCAAATATTATCCTATCCGTACTGTGTATACTACACCTTTTAATTAAGGAATTTAAATTTAAAGGAGTGCACAGCCATTTAAAACTCCTCACCTATATTGAACTTCACACAAATTTTCTCATGTATTTCAAAGCCCACTTAAATATTCAAGCCTAATCTTGAGGAACTGCTACACATGTACTTGTCCGCTATTTATCCTTCACATAATTTCTTATGACTTTTCCTTCAAAATCTACACACTATACAAACACACACACACACACCGTCACTTGAAACTTAAAACCATCCATCCTGACAAATTTGAATAAATTCTTGAAAATATGTTCCTTTACTCATTTCACCTCTCTCTCTCTCTCTCTCTCTCTCTCTCTCTCTCTCTGTATAATGTCAATGAAAAATTCATGCATAATTTTATCATACTTTAACGTACAGCAAGAAACCATTTAACATTTACACCATGTCCATTCCAAACTGTGGTTTTACTCCTAAAATTCCCATTCTTCAACCAAGTGCACTACTCTAATACTACATACTACATAATATGTCCCTCCAAATCTCATCCACCACTCAAATAACCCTACACTATAAATGAAAGTAGACACCACCGCAAAATTTTAAAATTTCAAAGACATTACAAACTTTTTTTTTTTTAGCTCTACGAATCTTCAAGTATAACTTTGTCCATGCGGTCGTATGATCCTATAATATACATAAGAAAAAGGAATGAACCATTAACATATTAGAGTCCTAGACCTCTTTTTTCAAAAAGCATCCATACATATGTACCATAATACAATGTATGTGTTCACGCTCATATAGAAGAGAGAGAGAGAGAGAGAGAGAGAGAGAGAGAGAGAGATGGAACCTTACAAGCATTGAGAGTTTCAAAGGTTAAAAGCATTATTCACGGAATATGATTATACTATGTCAGTTTTCTCACTCTCATTAAATCTATATCTCTCTGAGAACATTAGCATGTGTAATACAGTAGAACGTGACATTATCCATAATTATTGTCCCTATATCTAATGCCTTCCAATAATGTTCCTATTGATACTTTTTCTCCACTAATACCTCACTCCTTGTCACCCTATCGCTGTATTCCCTTCATAAAAATCCCTTCATGTCAGTTCATGTACAAAATGGAAGGTGTGTGTGTCTCTCAAACCTAATGAAATATTATAATACAATTCCCTACATCCATTACCTTCTTTCCCATAACCTCTCTTTCTCTTTCTTCCTCCATCAATGGAACCCCCCTCAATTTAATTACATATACCTAGTATAGGTTCAACCCATTGGAAATGATAGCTTTTAAACCTATTGTTACAATCAATATTTCTCAAATATTGATAATGCACAAAATTCCATATTAGAATGGATAATAATAATATGGGAATTTCCCTCTCTCATAGCTCCTTTAATTAGGCGTCATTGTATGGGTAATTGTGGGGCTCCATTATATACACAAGCACTATGCCAATATCTATGCAAATAATCAGATACACATTCCCCATTCCTATACATAATGTATATATGTTTCTGGGTTGATGCCATCAACTTTTATTGCCATGGTGTAAGGTTATTATAAGCTGGGCTTGGACTTGTAAACTATTCGCCTTTTTTTTTCATCCTCCTCGTCTGACATTGAAAAATGACTAATAATTTCTCGAGTCCAGATTTCTTTTTCAAGTAAACATGTAATCTCGTTTGCTTCTGGTTTTGAGCAGTCTGTAGTATTTACCCACATTTACATATAGATCTAATAATAAGGGAGGAGCTGATGCTATTAAATTGTTATACATAGGAGGCGAGGGCAGTGTGTTACAAGTGTACTGGGTAACATTGTCAACTATAGTAATTATGTAATGACCATTCTAAATCTCTCACTCCAGCTCAACCTCCTACAGAGCATTTTTTACCTTATACTTTTAAATTAGCTTATATTTCCAAAGGATAGTGAGAAATTATTGTCTACGTTTTTTTCCTAGGGTCACTCTCATATCCCCATAACTTTATATACTTGGAAGTGGGAATGCTATAGGATTATATAGTAAATATAAGCTTATATATTATATGACAGATAAATACGTGATAATATTGGAGATTGACGTGTTATTACACTCCACACAATGCCCCACACAGCATGGGACCGTCTTCCATTCTTTGAACTTCACACTATACTCCTTCACATTTAGCTCATTTTCCTCGCTCCTTTTCTTACCCTACCGCAGCGGTAAAGTGTATACACAAAGTCTTTGAAATGCCTCTAGACTTTTCCTGTCAATATGTCTAGATATATGTCAATATGTCCAGCCAGAGAGAACCAGATTCTTTATTTCTTGAGCTTTGGTGTGGTGGATGATTCAATGGTAAATGAGCATATTATACAATTGATTGCACATGTATGAGAGAGAGAGAGAGAGAGAGAAGGGAAAAATGTGTAAGAATTGACAAGCAAATGTCAGTGGGTTTTATTTATTGAGAGAAGTTCAAAGCCTTTGGGAATGATATGGGGAAATAATTGGTATATGAAGAGAGTGTTATTTTTGATCTGTATTTCTATATACTGACCATGTAAGTGTGGACGTGCGTTTTTTTGGGTGGTTCAATATTAATCATAATGAGGTGATTGTCACTGGTAATGATGAGGTGCTATGCTATATCGTGCTATGCTCATGTACTTTTGTCTTGCAAGGAAAAACTGGAGTGTGTGAGTGAGTGTCCTTAAGTTATTAGGTTGTTCTGAGACGCCGTGTGTTTCCATCTCCTTGATTTAATTACAGATATTTATTATTATTACATTGACTTTAGCCTGTTATTTAAGGGCTTAGGGGTTAACTTATATAAGCGTGTTTTGCTTGAATTCTTACAAGGGAGAGATTCTCATTTGTTCAAAACTGTACTTGCTCTTTAATAACACCTAAAAACAAGATGATAAAATTTGGGGCTTGGAGGGGGGGGGGAGAGTTTAAAATTATTCTACATGTATAATAATTATGTCATTATTATGGGGAAATATAAGGTGAATACATTATTGGACCCTCCTCCTATTGAAAATCACCTCACCTTTAATACTTGTTCATATCACATATAATGTTTATTACATTCCTCCTTTAACTCTACAATACTATCCATCCTCAAGATTATTTTGGTTCTGGCCTATTTATTTCCCTCATTACTTTTACTCCCATTCATTTTTCCTCTCTCATATGAGACACTCCTCATTTGTTATGCGAGACCAGAGCAGCTCCCAGACTGTACGGGGACAATGTAATCACTCTTCTCTCAGAGGCTTTTCTAAACCAATCATATTACCAATTAATGGACACTTTCCAACACTTAACTTGTACTACATTGTCACAAAATTATTTTTCCTTTTTACATACTACCGCAGTAATTTTATTATTACATGATATCCTTCATCCAAAAAATCATGACTCGAAAAAAAACAAGCTTCCATCTCTATAACATATCGTGCTAAAAAAATTAATAATCATTGAATAAAAAATATATAGCACCTTTTTCTGGGAAAATATTATCTATGAAGATGATTACATTATAATTTGAGCCATCATTATTTCCACGGATAATTATCACCCTTTAATGAATAATCTATAGGGTATTAGGGAATGGATGAGATGAGACATTTTACCATTTTTAGTACTTGACAAATGAAGGATTTGGGGGAAGGAATTCCCTAAATATAATTTTATCCAGAGTAGTAATTTATAATTTGTAAATCCAATTAATTAATTTTTTTTAATGATGACTCCTTTTTAAGAGGGTGTGAACAATATCGGATAGTGAATAAATAATATTTCACCCAGACATTAACTATATATTATGCTCAGTTGGGGCGGGAACTTTGGAGAGACACATTGAAAAATGAAGATGAAGTGAGAAAAGAATCAAAAATTCTCATATTTGACTCTGACACACTTCTTTCAAATGAAAAGGGAGGACGAATTTTTTCTTCTAATTTGCGTGTGTACACTAATCTGTAAGACGCAGCCTTTTTTCTTACATAATAATTCTTATTGATAGGATAGTGACAAGTGAACACGCACCTTTTATCAAACTACGCCATGGAAAAAATAGTCTTGTACTTGGTCAGTTTTAATCCAATTATCTCACTCGAACATTCTCATAAGAACAGTATCTTTCCTTGTCTATATGATTTGATTGTTCAAAAATGGAGCAACTTTTACTTACAATTTCCAGCCTATAGTAAAGGACGTAGTCGCTTCATACTATAAAGGCACTGACTACTAAACGCACATTATTCCCATACTATAACACACTAAAAGCAAAGGGGAAGAAAAGCCATGCTCAAAAGTCATGTCACGCTTAAAATTGATTTTGGATTTAACATTTTTATTACATTAATTTATGCATAATATATTTTATGCGTGTAGTGAGAGTTCACATTTGACCTTACGTGACCCCATGCTCTATCCCCTAAATACATATTGCTATATATTTCTATATAGTCAAGCCACCATCCTCTGTACAAGGTAATTCCATTAGAATTCATAATTTCATTATTTTTCATGAATATCCACTTACAATTAATTATCATCATCATTTTTCCTTCTTTTTTCTCCTCAGGGTTATCAAATCTCTACACACACACACATTAAATATCGTCGGGTAAAGTCCAAAAGGCGCTATAATTTTCGTAACGTTATGGGAAAAACAAAATTATAGCGCCTTTT